>JABUQX010067107.1:0-60000 GCA_015478945.1 Trachelipus rathkii | reverse complement strand
TGGCCCACCTGGGCCAGGGGATGAACCCTACACTTGACGATTTACCATAGTGAGGATCCGTCGCGGTCCCGTGAAGCTCTAGGGTGGATTTTCTGACTGCGACGAGTTCTTACTAATTAGTGGTACAGAGGGGGCGGTAAGGCTGGGCTTTCTTTTCGACTTTTGTCATATTCTTCTACTGCTTTTCTTTTTCGATGCATGTACAAAACTCACATTTCTCCCTTTCAGGCATTCCTTTACTGTCTCAATCCACTTTTTCTTCGGTCTCCCAGCTGGTTGATTCCCAGCACACTCACCACTATTCATCCGCTTGACCAACCAACTATAATCCATCCTTTCCATATGACCACACCATCTCAATGTACTCGCGTTTATTCTCTCTTTTACGCATTTCTTCACACCCCACAACTCCCTAAAGCGTTCCTTCCTCATTTAATGAATTCTTCTTGCACCTAACACACCCCTAAGATTGTCCATCTAAACACATTTGTAGCCTAGATCTATGCCTTTTTTTCTAGACCATAGTTTCACTACTATACATTAACACAGGGAGCAACACACCCTAGCGCACTCAAGACTTAGTCCTTTTACATCCACTAAGGATGTAATTGTACCAGCCACCTTCCTACCATTCACAACTTTTCTACTACACTCTGCATGATCCATTTTCTTTTCATCCAACATATATCCTAAATATTTAAACTCGGACACTTGTTCCAGTTACTCACCATCTATCATAACTTCACACATCAGACTCCCCTCACTCACTACCATAACCTTACTCTTATTTACATTTGCTTTCAAACCTCTCCTTTCACACACCCTGGCAAAGCCCTCTACCAATTCTCTCAAACTCTCTTCAGATTCGCCACACAAAACCAAATCATCTGCGTATAATAAGTTGGGTACCCTCCACTCTCTTCCATTCTCCATCATTCTAACACGCTTCAACTGCCATCGCCACCTCTAATTTTTCGTAACCCATGCCATGTACAAATAAATAACAAGAAATATAACACATCCCTGCCTCACTTGCTTTATACTAAACCAATGTTAAATATTGTTATTAATTAATGTTAGTAATGGTAATAAGTAGTGTTGTTGTTATTCTAATTGTGTTAGTGAAGGTAATATTGTTGAAAAATATCAACTTCAATGTTTTGTTGTTAGTAATAACAGTAATACTTATTATGGTAGTGTTATATATATATATATATAATATATATAGTATATATATATATAATATATATATATATATATATATATATATATATAGATTATATATATATATAGATATATATATATATATATATTTGATAATATTTATATTCTATGCCAGTGTTTAAGGGAAAAACAAAATATATGTACTGTCGTAGCGGGTAGTTGATTATGAAAATATAATAATGAGACTAATATAGATATTATTATTGTTTCAGAAATTGTAGAAATAAATGATTAATGATTAAATAGATGTAAAGTAAAGTAAAAATAACTATAAGAGTCGCAGGCTTTCAAATATAACGCCTTTATTGTTTTTGGAAATAATAGAATAAAATACAACGTGCTAATAAATCCAGTAGGAAGAGAAATCTTAAGAAATATATAAAACAAGAAGGGATTGAAATAAAGAAGAAAGAAAATATACTTTGGAAGTATAAAAACAATTCAAGAAGTCATTTAGGTTGCGCAACCAAGAAGAAAGAGAAAAGTAAAACCAGAAGGAAATAGAAAGGAAACCAATTATAAAGAATAACAAGAAAATATAAGATCATCATCATCATCATTCATTGAAGTGATTCATCTCATCATCATCCTTCACAGTAATATAAGAATAAAAGAAGATCACAGTTAATATCGATATCATCTTGAGGTAAGTTAAGTTACCATCCATTAAACAGTGCGCAACTCTGCTGCCTCATCGTACAAACAGGATGATATCCAGCAAAGAGAGATGCCCTACCTTTTCAGGAAAAGAAGACGAATACAGAAACTGGAGAGAACGAGTGGAGGATTGGTTGATAGTGGAGGAAAAAGTAAAATATCCTGGGTTGGAAATACGTCTAGCACTGAAAGATAAAGCCCACGAAATATGTATAGATTTAGAAAGAGAAGAGTTAAAGAAGGATAAAGAGGGAGTAGAATTGATATTAAAAACCCTGGATGCAGTATATAAAAAAGACAGTAGGATGGATAAATTGGAGAAAACCATGAAATTATTTCGAATTGAAAGAAGAAAAGATGAAACCATGAAAGATTATATACTAAGATATGAAAAATATTCCAGGGAATGTGAAAATGCTGGAGGTGGTAAAATGTCACAGGAAATGAAAGGAAGTCATCTTCTGGGACAAGCAAAATTGAATTCAAATGATCTTCATGTTGCGTTGGGAGCCTGCGGCAAGGAAGAATATAGTTATGGAAATATTAAAAATGTACTCACACGCATTTTTCAGGAACAAAAGGAAAAAGTAGAAGAGAATAAAGAAGATTGTTGGATGGAAGGAGACAAGAAGAATCCGGTTAACAAGAAATATGGAACTATTACTAAATGTTTTAGGTGCAGATCAGAAACACATTGGGCGAACAAATGTCCAGTGAATACGAGATTGTGTTATATTTGCAACTCAAGAGAACATTGGGCAATAGATTGTCCAAAGAATTGGAAGAATAAAGGAAAAATAGAACAAACAGAAAGAAATAAAAGAAAATCAAAGAGAAGAAATACAGGATGATACTTTGTCTGAATCAGACACTTATGGTTCAGAGACGGATGAAAGTGAAAAGGAGGACGATGAAGTAAGGGTGGTTATACAAGAAGAGCAAGAAGATCTAAGCGAAACGGAATCAGAAACAGAACCTGAATCAGAAGAAGAAGAAGATGAGAACCAAGGAGAGGAAGAACAAGAAACACCGAAGGTGAGATTGGGGGAATCTTATGAGATAGTGGACAAAGAAACAAAGGAAAAATCAAGAATAAGAATAACAAGTAGACCAAGAAATTATCAGTGCGCCACTCTAAAACATATAGATATAGATGGGGATGAAATATGGTTAGGAGATTTCGAAAATGAAGAGATACATAGAGCAAAAATGGATGAACTTAGTAGCTGGAAAAAGAAAGGAGTGTACGAGTCTGTACAAGAAAGGAATCAAAAAGCTATTACAACTAGATGGATCATTACAGAAAAATCAGAAAACGGAAGAAGAAAATGCAAAGCCCGTCTTGTTGCTCGAGGTTTTGAGGAACAAGGAGATTTAACAACTGATTCACCAACATGTGCCAACGAATCATTAAAAATGTGTCTTGCTGTAATTCAGAAAAATGGATGGAAATGCAAAACATTAGATATTAAAACAGCTTATCTACAAGGTAAACCCATAGAGAGAAATGTGTATTTAAAACCTCCAAGAGAAGCAAAAACCAACTACCTATGGAAGTTGAAGAAAACTGTGTATGGCTTAAAGGACGCAGCGAGAATATGGTACGAAAGCATCATGGACATAATAAAATCACTTGGAGGAACAAAGAGTAAGTTGGAACCAACTATAGTATATTGGAGGAAAAACAGCCGAATCATCGGCCTCATGTGCATACATGTGGACGATATTTGCTATGGAGGGAATACTGAGTTTGAAGAAAAAATAATTCTAGAACTAAAAAGGAAATTGGAAATAGGAAAAGAGAGTGAAAGGAAATTTTGTTACATTGGTTTGAACGTGGATCAACGAAATGAGGAAATTATCCTAGAGCAGAATTCCTATGTAAGAAATATGAAAGTACCAGATAAAAAAGATTTAAGGAAGAGAGGATATTAAATAAAGAAGAACAAACAGAATACAGATCAAAAGTTGGACAATTAAACTGGATAGCTCAACAAACCAGACCAGAAATATCTTACAATGTAAGTGAAAGAAGTAAATTTTGTAAAACGGCAACAACAAGAGATATGAAAAAAGTAATAAAAATTATAGAACAAGTAAAAGAAAAGGAAAACAAGATAATCATTCCTACCCTTAAGGGAAGAACAAAAATGGAAGTCTTCTCAGATGCCTCCTTTAATAACGTGGGAAATGGACAATCTCAAATTGGGTACATAATAAGTATAGTAGATGAATTTAACAACAGGAGTCCCTTATATTGGAAATCAAAGGTGGCAAAGAGAGTGGCGAGATCCACTCTAGAAGCGGAGGCATTGGGTTTAGGTGAGGCTGCCGATGCTGGAATATATCTGAAAGCTTTATGGGAAGAAGTAACTGAAGAAAACCTACCAATATTGATGAGAACAGATTGTCAAAGCCTTGAAAGAGCACTACACTCAACTTCGGCAGTACTAAATAAAAGACTAAGAATAGATATGGCATATCTCAAAGAAATAATCGAGGAAAAAGAAATAGAAGAAATCAAATGGATAAAATCACAGGAACAGATCGCAGACATCTTAACAAAAGAGGGTGTAAAGAAAGAAAATATACTGAAATATGTTAACAACGTAATAACGTAATATGAAGACATACTACACTCATAGCAAAGGAATAAACAAGAATAACAGAAAAAAAAAAAAAAAAAAAAATATGAGTTTGAAAAACAAAAAAGAAAAAAGAAAAAAATAGTTTGAGTTTGATAATTATTTTATATTCTATGCCAGTAGTTAGAAAAACAAAATATGTACTGTCGTAGCGGGTAGTTGATTATGAAAATATAATAATGAGACTAATATAGATATTATTATTGTTTCAGAAATTGTAGAAATAAATGATTAATGATTAAATAGATGTAAAGTAAAGTAAAAATAACTATAAGAGTCGCAGGCTTTCAAATATAACGCCTTTATTGTTTTTGGAAATAATAGAATAAAATACAACGTGCTAATAAATCCAGTAGGAAGAGAAATCTTAAGAAATATATAAAACAAGAAGGGATTGAAATAAAGAAGAAAGAAAATATACTTTGGAAGTATAAAAACAATTCAAGAAGTCATTTAGGTTGCGCAACCAAGAAGAAAGAGAAAAGTAAAACCAGAAGGAAATAAAAAGGAAACCAATTATAAAGAATAACAAGAAAATATAAGATCATCATCATCATCATTCATTGAAGTGATTCATCTCATCATCATCCTTCACAGTAATATAAGAATAAAAGAAGATCACAGTTAATATCGATATCATCTTGAGGTAAGTTAAGTTACCATCCATTAAACAATATATATATATATATATATATATATTATATATATTATTATATATATATATATATATATATATATATATATATATATATATATATATATATATATATATATATATATATATATTAAATAAATATTAATAATATATATATATATATTATATTTGTATATATATGATGTGTGTATGAATGTGTATATTTATGTAAGTGTGTATATGTATATTAATTTTTTTTTTGTATTTCATATTTATTTACATCAAAGCGCCAGATAGCTCAGTGGTAGAACACTCGCCAAACAAAGCGAGAGGGTACCAGGTTCGCAACTGGTCGAGTGGGAAAATATGAGTTATTCTTCCTTGGGCTTGGCTTCGTCCTGCATGGACATCTATTTGAGTACACCCCCTCCTAGATTAGGGCTCTGCCCGTGAACGGTGGTGTTTATCTGTAAAAAAAATCCCTTTCAACTTCCTTATTCTTACACATGCTTCACTCTCGTCATACATACTTTTGATTCTATTCAGAAGTCTACCACCAACACCATATATCACTAACACCTGCCATAGAGCTTCCCTGTTAATTCTATAATTCGTCTGTTGCAAAATCCATAAAACCTAAATACAGTTTATTCTTCTCTCTCATTTTCTCAATCATATGTTTCAATGTAAAAATTTGATCCACATATTCCTCTGCCACTTCTAAAGACCTTGTCTTGCACCAATCAGTCCTTCAGTCACTCGACGTACTCTTTCAACCAAAATACCAGCATATATCTTCCCTACAACACTCGATAAACTAATTCCCCTATAGTTCCTACAGTTCCCCTTATCCCCCTTACCCTTATATAAAGAAACTATTACTGCTCTCCTCCAATCCTTCGGAACTATATCCTCCACAAAAGCTTTGTTACACAACTTCCAAATCCATTCAATAACCATCTCTCCTCCATTCTTGATCATTTCACCAGTATTTAATTCCATCCATGCCTGCAGATTTACCATTCTTCAACTTTCCCACTCAACCCACTACCTCCTCCTTACTAGTTACCTCAACCCCAAAATATCTATTCCTTCTTGCACCATCAAACCCATACACATTCACTATCACCTCTTCATTACTGCCAATGTTATGCAGTGGTCCCTCCGGACTCTCCTCGCATCCATTTCATCAGTTACGAAAGCAGCATCCCTGTTCATTATTCTATGCAGGCATTCCCTTGTGAACTCCCTTCTAGAAAAATCCTTCCAGAAGACCTTCCTATTGCCTTGTAAGTCCCCATTCATCCTCCTTTCAAACTGTTCATTTACCTCATTTTTCCTCTTTTGTATGCAACTTTGTCTTCCTTTTTTCCTCCTTATACAATTCCAAACATCTTTCTTTTAAAACCTCAGCATTGGCTTTTAGTACATTCAACCACGCTTCTTTTTTTTCTTTTAACGTTTTGCGTTACCCCTTCATTCCAACATTCACTGTTAACATTTTTGCTTCCTACTTTGGCACATCCATATACTTCTCTTGCCCTACTAACAAACGCTTTCTTCATGTGCGTCCAGATTTGCTCAGTTTCACCTTTTTCACATTCAACTTATTTATTTATTTGCAAGCACTCTTAAATAATTTTCCTTATTACCCTGTTCACTTAGCTTCTCACTCTTAATTCTTCCCACTTCCTTCCTTATCACCTTCCTCTCCATCTAAGCCCCCACTAACCTAATCTTACATAAAACAGCATAATAATCCGATAATCCCATCCCTAATCTCCTCACTGTTTTAACATCCATCACATACTTCAACATCTACTTCACCAGCACAAAATCGATCATACTTTTCACTTCGATATCATCTCTACCTACACCAACTCTATCTCTAGTATACTTATGAATTCTTTGTGTTTGAAGAAAGTATTACTTACACACACATACCTCTCTCCTCACAGAAATCAATCACCTACCTACCATTCTCATTTTTTCCTTTCACCCCAAAGCCACCTGTTATACCATCCCTTTTTTGATAACCTATCCAACCATTTAGGTAACCCAACACAATCAATCTGAAGCTCCTACTCACCCATCCAAAACATCATTCAGATATCCAGAAAATCGCCACTCTCTCAACATTCACGCCTCAGATGAAACCATATGTGTCACAGCACACAATCCCTTCTTCAAATTAACGGATTAACCATTAGAATTTTGGTACTCACCACAAACAAAATCCACCATAGCTCTGTGCTACACTGATCAGTATCGCAACTCCTTCTCTCCCCTTCTCATTCCTTTCCACTCCAGCACACACATTTCACACCACTCATCTTCACCGCCTCGCTTCATCTTTGTTTCAGTAACAGCGAACAAATCAAATTTGCCCTTTCTAAATACATCTGTCACCTCTCTCCCCTTCTCCTCATCATTTATTCCTTTGACATTCCATGTATCCATATGATTCATACATTTTCGCCGAAAAATAGAAGGTCGCTTACGGCGATCTCGACCTTTTCCCTGGCATGCATTAGCACTTCTGGCAAGAGATAAGTGGTAGTGGGTAGCCATGGACCCAACTACCACTCCCTTTACTCGCCTTTAACGACACGCAGAATATACGCTACAGGAATTCTTTCTCCCCCACACACAGCTATATTATTATTATTATTATTATTATTATTATTATTATTATTATTATTATTATTATTATTATTATTATTATTACTTATTATTATTATTATTATTATTATTATTATTATTATTATTATTATTATTGTTATTATTATTGTTATTGTTATTATTGTTGTTATTATTATTATTATTATTATTATTATTTTTATTATTATTATTATTATTATTATTATTATTATTATTATTATTATTATTATTATTTTTATATTATTGTTTTTATTAATGAAGCAGAGTGCTACATGTTAATAGCCGCCAAAGGGAAAAAACTTGAGTAGTTTATGTTCAATTTTTTTTTGCTATTCAAATAATATTAGAATTCCTCCATAGGTTCGCCTTTAATGCTGCCCAAACTTTACGTAACTTGGGTTTTGACGGACTTGACTTGGACTGGGAATTTCCTGCTTGGCCACCCACCATTCGGAATTGGCGTGAAAAGGGTCAGTTTACTAATTTAGTCACCCAACTGTGGAATTCTTTAAACGTAAGGAGTTCTTTTCTTCTTTGAAAACATTGTAATTGCTGTTCCAGAAACATTTTTTATTTATATTACATTTAAACTATGAAATGCAAAGTTAAACCGGGAAATTATTATTTATTATTAATATTATTATTATTATTATTATTATTATTATTATTATTATTATTATTATTATTATTATTATTATTATTATTATTATTATTATTATTATTATTATTATTATTGGATGTGAGGGGAGTGTGGAAAGAACACTTCGAAAATCTGCATAATATTGGCAGTAATGAAGAGGTGATAGTGAATGTGTGTGGGTTTGATGGTGCAAGAAGGAATAGGTATTTTGGGGATGAGGTTATTAGCAAGGAGGAGGTAATGGGTAGAGTGAGAAAGTTGAAAAATGGTAAATCTGCAGGTATAGATGAAATTACTGGTGAAATGATCAAGAACGGAGGTGAGATGGTGATTGATTGGATTTGGAGGTTGTGTAATAAAGCGTTTATGGAGGATATAATTCCGAGGGATTGGAGGAGAGCAGTAATAGTACCCTTATATAAGGGTAAGGGAGATAAGGGGAACTGTAGAAATTATAGGGAATAAGTTTATTGAGTGTTGTAGGGAAGATATATGCTGGTATTTTGTCGAAAGAGTGCGTCGAGTGACTGAAGGACTGATTGGTGAAGAACAAGGTGCGTTTAGGAGTGGTAGAGGATGTGTGGATCAAATCTTTACATTGAAACAAATGATTGAGAAAATGAAGGAGAAAAAGAATAAATTGTATTTAGGTTTTATGGATTTGCAACAGGCGTATGATAGGGTTAATAGGGAAGGTTTATGGCAGGCTTCTGAATGGAATCAAAAGTATGTATGAGGATAGTGAGTGTGTAAGAATAAATGGTGTCAAAGGTGATTGGTTTAGTATTAATAGCGGAGTGAGACAGGGTTGTGTTATGTCTCCTTGGTTATTCAATTTGTATATGGATGGGGTTATGAAAGAATTAGAGGTGGGGGTGGCAGGAAATGGTGTTAGAATGATGGAGAATGGAGATGAATGGAGGGTGCCCTATCTATTATATGCGGATGATTTGGTTCTGTATGGTGAATCTGAAGAGAGTTTGAGAAGATTGGTAGAGAGATTTGGCAGGGTATGTAAAAGGAGGGGCTTGAAAGTAAACGTGGTAGATAAGAGGTTATGGTTGTGAGTGAGGATAGCCCCCAGTGTGAAGTTATGTTAGATGGTGAGCAGCTGGAACAAGTGTCTGAGTTTAAATATTTAGGGTATGTGTTGGATGAGAAGGGAAAGGATGATGCAGAGTGTAGTAGGAAAGTTGTGAATGGTAGGAAGGTGGCTGGTGCAATTAAATCGTTGGTGAATGTAAAAGGACTAAGTCTGGAGTGCTAGGGTCTTGCATGAGGGTATGTTGTTACCTGTGTTATTGTATAGTAGTGAGACTATGGTCTGGAATAAGAAGTATAGATCTAAAGTTCAATGTGTTCAGATGGACAATCTTAGGGGTGTGCTAGGTGTGAGAAGAATTGATAAAATGAGGAATGAACGTATTAGAGAGTTGTGTGGTGTGAAGAAAGGGGTAAACGAGGAGAATATGTTGAAAAAGTAAGGTTTGAGACATGGTTTGGTCATGTGGAAAGGATGAATGATAGTCGGTTGGTTAAGCGGATGTATAGTGGTGAGTGTGTTGGGAACCGACCGGTTGGGAGACCGAAGAAAAAGTGGATTGAGTCAATAAAGGAATGTTTGCAGGAGAGAAATGTGAGTTTGGCAGAGGCGAGAAGAAAGGTGCATGATAGGAGAGAATGGCGGTGTGTTGTAAGGGGGTATGGTTGTGGCCCACCTGGGCCAGGGGATGAACCCTACACTTGACGACTTACCATAGTGTGGATCCGTCGCGGTCCCATGAAGCTCTAGGGTGGATTTTCTGATTGCGATGAGTTCTTACTAATTAATGGTACAGAGGGGGCGGTAAGGCTGGGCTTTCTTTTCGACATTTGTCATATTCTCCTACTGCTTTTCTTTTCCGATGCTTGTAGCGCACCTTACTCCCAATTTGGGGAAAAAAAGGTAGATAAAGAAAGAAAGATTATTATTATTATTATTATTATTATTATTATTATTATTATTATTATTATTATTATTAATTATTATTATTATTATTATTATTATTATTATTATTATTATTATTATTATTATTATTATTATTATTATTATTATTATTATTATTATTATTATTATTATTATTACTACTACTACTTATTCTGCTGCGGCTGTTGTTGTTGGGAAGTAGTAAGATCTCCGTTTGTTGACTTTTAAGTAAATAAAATTTTATTGATATTTAGATAAATGTTAAATTTTCTTTATATCTAAAGAAACAACTCTGTAAATTTCTTTATAACCATGCCGAT
Source organism: Trachelipus rathkii (assembly GCA_015478945.1). Taxonomy (NCBI): domain Eukaryota; kingdom Metazoa; phylum Arthropoda; class Malacostraca; order Isopoda; family Trachelipodidae; genus Trachelipus; species Trachelipus rathkii. Next base: position 49,253 of record JABUQX010067107.1, on the reverse strand, counting down.
ACCTGTTGCATTCACAGGCATAGTAATGCAATGCATACTACCTTTAACTTGTGTTTCTCCAACTACTTCCCTAATGGAACAGATTTTCTGGTTCCTTTTGAGTTTCTTACTGCTTCTCATGACACTGTTACTACTTCTCAACCGAATGCCAAGGTCCTCTATTTAGAGGATTTCAACATACACCATACCGAGTGGTTAGGCTCCCCTCACGCTGATAAAAGTGAGGAGGTGGCCAAATTGTTCAGTATTGTCAACGATCTGGAGCAGTTAATTTAGGAACCTACATCTATTCCACATCGCCCTAACCAATTCTTGAACACGCTTGAATGTAATTTACCACTACTACTTGATATACATACACCATATTCCCTACTATTGGTAACCCTGAGCACACTCATGTTAGTTATAAGCTTTTCTCTCTAGGAGCTCCATATTCTGTCACTTTAATCTGGCAAATTAGGGGTCATTGCCATCACCTCTTTGCTAACTACCCATGGAAAGAATCCTATTTTGACTCTGAGGATACTTCGTTGTAGACTGAAAAGGTAGGGGTCGTAATCACTGATGGAAATGAGCAGTTTCATTTCATCTTCAACTAAATCTTTTTCTCCTCAAAATTAGTGGTTCATTGATTACCTGTTCTCGTGCCCTTCAGGATAGAGATAACGTTTATCGGGTATGATAAAACTCATTTTTCCATCACTTGCCAATTTTCATTTTACTCGGAATCGTTGCGGGGATATTATTATTAGACTGGCTATGCGAACTTTTACTAGAAGAAAGTGAGCTAACCTCCTTGAATCTCTTACTGATAAAAATTTCTAGCTTCTTGCCAAAAGTATCTCTAATAACTTCTGTAAATCTGCCTTTTCTCTTATTCTCTCTGACGAGTCTGTATCTAACATTCCTTCTGTAAAGGTGCCATTTTTTCATCTAATTCCACCCTGGACGATTCTGGTATCCCTCCTCTCAAGTGTCTCATGTCTCTACATATGATTACTCATGTTATTGTTATTGCATATTATCATAAGATCTATGAAAGTCATGAAGGCTAGTTGCTTGAATGGCGTTCCTCTCCATTTTTTGAGGGAGTGTGCTTCTGAACAGGGGCCTGTCTTGATTCAACTCTACTCTCTGTGCTTTAATATTAATACTTTCTTCACTGCTGTAAGCGCCCATATGCCCAACCAATCCCCAAAAAGGGTAGCCGCTCTGAACTTCTAACTATGATCATATAGTTTTTATTTTTATTGTCTAAATATTTGAGTTTCCTTCTCCTCTTTGCTTACCCCTGTCTAGTTTTGTCTCAGATCGTTCTATATCTGCTCTTGTTGATGGAGCGACCTCTTTCTCCTGCTAGTGTGAGTGTTCCTCAAGGTTGTTCTTTCTCCAATTTTAGTCTTACCCTTCATCAACGATCTTCTCAGCTTCACTTCCAACCCCTATTTATTCTTATGCCGATGGACTCAACTTTCCATTCTTTCACTCATTTCAAATCTACTCCCTCTTTTGCAGCTAGAGTTGTTTTTTGATTTCAGCTTACCGATTCTATTCTTGCCGATCAGATGGTATTTTTCGGTGGAGTCGTCTCAACCTTGTGTAATTCACGTCTTTAAAAACAAGTTCTTCACATCTCCTTCTCAAAAACACCTTCCAACTTTCCTTTCTCCTTCGATGACCTTCAGTCTCACCTGTGAACAACATATGCATTCTTAGTCTGAACATAAACAACAAATTGTTTTAAAAAGTTCATGTCACAACAGTTGCTGTGTCCTCAAAGCTGGAAATTCTTTTCAGGTTGCAGAATTTTTTTCCACAGTTACTCAAATTATATAAGGGTCTTATCCGTCTTGTATGGAGTATTGTTCATACATTCACATTGCGGGGAGTTGGGCGGTTTCACCTTTATTTTGGATAGGGTTGAGTCTAAGACTAAAAGACTAATAAACTGCCTCCTACTTTCAAACTCCGTTGACCCTCTATATCTGCAATCTCTCTTTTCTACAGGTACTACAATGGAAAGTGAATGATGGAGTGTGACCTCTAGCATTCAAATGAAGCTCAAACTCCCCTGCTGTGATGTGCTTTCACTTCAGAAATTTCTTTGGTGTTTTCTCTTTCCCCATTAAAAACTCCTTCAAGATGCTTATACCATTCGACAGTTTCGATTTCCTTTCTTCCACCACCGCATTTAATCTTTCCTACTCTTCTCTACTCAGTCAAAATCTTTGTATTATCCACTTTCATATTCAGTACTGCTCACCTTTACCTATCGAAGAAGCAAATCACATCCTGCCTCAGCTTCTGTTCATTCTCGTGCCAGCACAACAGATCATCAGCATTCTCCATTATGTCTATGTGTCCTACATTTCTTCTCTTACCTTTATTAGTGTATAATTCTAGTTTTGCTCTAACCAAAATTTATAATAACTGGCTACCTTTATTAACTTTATATTCTTTCTTCAAACCATTCTCTTGTTTCATTACCTGTTGTTACATTATATGATATACAATCTCTTGATAGTTCTCATTAACTTCCATTCCACTTTCTACTCCTTATTTAAACTACCACATAACCTTTTTCTCAGACCTGAACTGTGGGTTTCTAAATTTAAGATAATCGTCCTATTATATTCCCACATCTCCTCTGCTACTATTCTTAAGGCAACCTTGAAGTATGTAGTGTTTCTGTTCCCACTGCATGCATGCTTCTCTCAATCTTTTTTTTCCTAATACTCTTTGTCAAAAGATTTCTTAAAGATATCTTCTGCAATTTCTACAAGATCTTGTTCTTCCTCTTTTCTCCTTTACTTGTTTGGATTATAATAGTTACTCCTCAACTTTGCATTCTACTTCCTGTAATTTCAACCTTCTTTCCTTGATCAATTTAATTAGTACTCTGCCCTTACCTTTTTTTTTTTTAAACCGTCATATCTTCTTGTTATATATAAAATCTTCCGCTATCCCTCCACCATTTCTTTTTCTCCTTCGTACACTTTCATGATCCTCCACATCTACATTCGGGATTTAATTTTTAAACAAACTTGTTCATCTTTTATATCTGGCCTCCTAAGTATCTCCCTCCATCACAATCTCCAATATTATTCAATTTCGTAGTTCCTTTTTAAGATAACGTTTTTGCTAACCTATATATTTTTTCATATTTCCAGATAGATATTCTCTTAAATCATACGCCACTCTTCCCGCAGCCTACTTCATTGCTTTTCTTTTCACTCCTTATTATTCTCTTCTATACCAACTTTCACGAGATTATTTTTGGTCAAAGTGAACTTGCAGATTGCTGTTCATCTTTCGGGATTTGCAGAAGTGTCTTCTGTTTTTCCTCTCTATTCCCCTGGGCAAAGTTTCTGCATTCTTCTAAATTTAATATGTCCATTCCTTTATTTTTATCATTCACTCACTATCTGCATCTGTTCTGTAAAAGTTTAATATGAATCTAAAAATCTAGTAAAGAATGCAGAAGACATGCACAAATATTTGTTTTACCAATATGCTGAAAAATCTTTCTCAAATGAAGATTTAAAAGTACTACTGTGGGTATGGAATTCCACTGGTTACTACTTTCATTGCATTTGAAAATAAATAATTCATAGTTTGAATTAATGTAATAACTGAAGGGGAGTGGCTTCTTTCTTGATTGTTTCCACAATAATTTCTTCTAATAGATTTAGAAGTTTAATAGTTTTTCTGCAAGACTTCTCTGATAAGAACTTATTATGAGAATATTTGCTTATATAATACATGTAACAAGGGCTTTTTTCGTAGTTCAATAATTCTTTTCATTATGTAGCACGTTTAGGCTTTAATGTAGTTTTTCGTGTAATTCTATTAATTTGTTAACTAATTATGCAGAAGAGTTACTCAAAAAGGGTTTTTCAATAGGCCTAATTTTACTAGTTATAAGTATAGTTTTTCTACAGCCTGCATAATTTAAAAATTCAAAATATGACATAAGCGTAATAACAATATACAGTATATATAATGTACAGTATAGAGTAATCAGCATTAATCAGCCGATTAATCGGTAATTGATTCATTTATTTATCGGTGCATTTCTAATTTATATTTATTTCATTAATTATGAAATTAGTTATTTAGTTCGCAAATACTTATTTTTTTATAAAATTATAAATATTAGTCAGAAAATTGGAGAGTTCATTGTCATAGCCACCTTCCTACCATTCACAACTTTCCTACTACACTCTGCATCATCCGTTCCCTTCTCATCCAACACATACCCCAAATATTTAAACTCAGACACTTGTTCCAGATGCTCACCATCTAACATAACTTTACACCGAGGACTGTCCTCACTCATAACCATAACCATAACCTTTGGTTTTGCATGGCGAATCTTAAGAGAGTTTGAGAGGATTGATAGATTGGTTTGGCAGAGTGTGTAAAATGAGGGGTTTGGAAGTAAACGTAGATAAGAGTAAGGTTATGGTTGTGTGTGAGGACAGTCCTCGGGGTGAAGTTATGTTGGATGGTGAGCAACTGGAACAAGTGTCTCAGTTTAAATATTTAGGATATATGTTGGATGAAAAGGGAACGGATGACGCAGAGTGTAGTAGGAAAGTTGCTGATGCAATTTAATCTTTGGTGGATGTAAAGGGACTAAGTCTTGAGTGGGCTAGGGTCTTACGTGAGGGTATGTTGTTACCTGTGTTAATATATAGTTGTGAAATTATGGACTGGAATAAGAGGTATAGATCTAAATTACATTGTGTTCAGATGGACAATCTTAAGAGCGTGTTAAGTGTGAGAATTGATAAAAAGAGGAACGAACGTATTAGATAGTTATGTGGTGTGAAGAAATGAGTAAATGAGAATAAATGAAAGTACGTTGAGATGGTTTGGTAATGTGAAAAGAATGAATGACAGTCGGTTGGTTAAGCGGATGTATAGTGGTGAGTGTGTTGGGAATCGACCGGCTGGGAGACCGAAGAAAAAGTGTATTGAGTCAGTAAACGAATGTCTGAAGGAGAGAAATGTGAGTTTGGCAGAGGCGAGAATAAAGGTGCATAATAGGAGTGAATAGAGGGGTTTTGTGAGGGGGTATGGTTGTGGCCCACCTGGGCCAGGGGATGAACCCTACACTTGACGATATGCCATAGTGAGGGTCCGTCACGGTCCCGTGAAGCTCTAGGGTGGATTTTCTGACTGCGACGAGTTCTCACTAATAGGTATAGAGGGGGAGGTAAGGCTGGGCTTTCTTTTCGACTTATGTCATATTCTTCTACTACTTCTCTTTTCCGATGCATGTCACTCACCTTACCCCCAGTCTTGGGGAAAAAGAAGGAAGATAATAATAATAATAATAATAATAATAATAATAATAATAATAATAATAATAATAATAATAATAATAATATATATATATATATATATATATATATATATATATATATATATATATAAATATAAATATTATATATATATATATATATATATATATATATATATATATATATATATATATATATATATATATATATATATATATTTCTTCTTATTCTTCATCTTCATCTTCATCTTCATCTTCCTTATATTTTCCCCAATAATGGGGAGTGGTGCGTGACGAGCATCGGAAAGAAAAAGAGTAGAAGAATATGACGCAAGTAGAAAAGAAAGGCCCAGCCTCTACCGCCCTCTCAGTACCATTAATTAGTGGGAACCCATCGCAGTCAGAAAAATCCACCCTAAAGCTTCGCGGGACAGCGATGGACCTCACTATGGTAGATCGTCACGGGGGTGATTCATCCCTTGGCCCAGTGGCCAGGCGCTAAAACAAGCACCCCTCAATTCCCCGCCATTCACTCCTGTTATACAATTTTTTTTCTCTCGCCTCTACCAAACTCACATTTCTTCAAACATTCGCTTACTGACTCAATCCACTTTTTCGGTCTCCCAGCCGGTCGGTTCTTAACACACTCGCCACTATACATCCGCTTAAACTTTCAACCGGACTATCATTCATCCTTTCCATATGACCAAAACCATCTCAATGTATACTTCTCTTATTTATTCTCTCATTTACCCCTTTCTTCACACACCACACAACTCTCTAAGTTCATTCCTCTCTTTATCAATTCTTCTCACACCTAGCACACCCCTAAGATTGTCCATCTGAACACATTGAACTTTAGATCTATACTTCTTATTCCAGACCATAGTCTCACAACTATACACAACACAGGTAACAATATACCCTCATGTAAAACCCTAGCACACTCAAGACTTAGTCCCTTTACATTCACCTCAACGATTTAATTGCATTAGCCACCTTCCTGCCATTCACAATTTTCTCTACTACACTCTGCATCGTCCGTTCCCTTCTCATCCAATAATAATAATAATAATAATATTTAAACTCAGTGACTTGTTCCAGCTGCTCACCATCTAACATAACTTCACACTCTGAGGGAGTGTCCTCACTCAAACCATAACCTTACTCTTATCCACGTTTACTTTCAAGCCCCTCCTTTACACACCCTGCCAAATCTCTCTACCAATCCTCTCAAACTCTCTTCAGATTCGCCACACAGAACCAAATCATCCGCATATAATAGGTAGGGCACCCTCCACTCTTCTCCATTCTCCACCATTCTAACACCTTCATTTCCTGCCATCCTCCCACCTCGAATTCTTTCATAACCCCATCCATATACAAATTGAATAACCAAGGGAGACATAACACAACCCCTGTCTTACCGCTGTTAATCCTAAGCCAATCACCATTGACACCATTTATATTTTTATTTCCTACACACGCTTCACTATCGTCATACATACTTTTTGATTCCTCTTCAGAAGCCTACCACCAACACCATATATCACTAACACTTGCCATAAACCTTCCCTTATTAACTCTATCATACGCCTGTTAAATCCATAAAACCTAATATATCTCTGAAATCTTCTTTCTCCTCTATTTTTCTCTCAACGATCTGTAGATTTCAAGAATGCGGTTGATTTTAATCCGCTGATGATCCTCTCTTACCACCCTAAACGCAATCTTGTTCTTCACCTCAATCAGTCCTTCAGTTACTCGACGCACCTTTCTTGACCCGGTAAAATACCAGCATAAGTACCTTCCCTACAACACCTCAATAAACTTATTCCCCTATAATTTCTACAGTTCCCCATTCATCTCTTTTACCCTTATATAAGGGCACTTTTGCTCGCCTCCAATCCCTTGGAACTATACTCCCTATAAACGCTTTATTACACAACTTCCAAAATCCAATCAATCACCATCTCGCCTGTTCTTTGATCATTTCACCAGTAATTTCATCTATACCTGCAGATTTACCATTCTTCAACTTTTTCACCCTACCCATTACCTCCTCCTTACTAATAACCTCCTATCCTAAATGCTATCTTTAACTTTTGCATATACAAACGGTTGATTTTAATGTCATGTAACATTCTTTTCATTACTGTTAATATTGTGCAGATTTTTAAAGTGTTCTTTCCACACTCCTCTCACACACATTTCATCAGTTACAAAAGCACTCATCCCTATTCATTATTCTAAGCAGACTCCCCTTATTTTCATTTCCAACTTTCGCTTTCCTTCCAGAAGAGCTTCCTATTCCCTTCTTGTAAGTCCCCATTCATCCCTCCTTCCAAACTGTTCATTTACCCTTTTTTTCTCCTACGTACAATCTCTTAGTATTTCTTTTTTTCCTCCCAGGTAATTCTGGCATCTTTCTCTTTTGAAACTTCATCATTTGCTTTTTTAGTACATTCAATCACGCTTCTTTTTACTTTTTTAACCGCTTTCATCACCTCTTCATTCCAATACTCACTATTGTGTTAACATCCTTACTTCCTACTTTAGCACATCCACATACTTCCTTTGCACTACTAACAATTGCTTCCTTCATTTGCCCTCAGATTTGTTCAGTATCAACTTGTTCCCATTCCCATTCAACCGTTTTACTAGCGAGCTCTTTTACATACTTTATCCTTATTGTCTTGCTTCCATTTTAAATCTTCTCACCTTAATTTTACCTACTTCCTGTATCACCTTCCTTTCCATCCAAGCCTTCTCCCATCTAACTTAATTCTTACATAGAACAAAACATAAGCATCCTGATAATCCCATTCCCCTAAACTCTCAACTGGATTTAACATCCAACACATACTTCAACATCTCCCTTCTTCACCAACACTAAATCAATCATACTTTTCACTTCGGATACCATCTCTACCTACACCAACTCTAGTATACTTATGGATGCTCTCTTAAGTTTAAAGAAAGTATTACTTACACACATACCTCTCTCTTCAAAGAAATCAATCACCTTCCACCATTCTCATTTTCTCCCGCCACCCAAAACCACCTGTTATACCATATCCCTTTTTGATCACCTATCCAACCATTCAGGTCCCCCCAACACTATCAATCTGAAAGCTCCTACTCACCCCATCCAGAACATCATTCAGATTATCCCAAAATCGTACTCTCTTCAACGTTTCCCTCAGATGAACCAACGCCACAACCACACATACCTTGACCTTTTCAAACTTAAATTTAACCATTAGAATTCTAGGGATTCACACACACAAAAAGTCTGCCTATATAAGTTTGTACCACAGGTCACCTTCATGAAATATTGACCAAATGCATAAAATCGCAAATTCTCTTAAAAGAAATATATTATATATATATATATATATATATATATATATATATATATATATATACATATATATATATATTATTATTATATATATATATATATACATATATATATATATATATATATATATATATATAGAGTTAAATATATATATATATAGTTATATATATGCTATATATATATATATATATATTATTATATATATATATATATATATATATATTGCTATTATATATATATATATATATATATATACTGCTACATACATATGGTTATTGTTGTTATATATAGAAAGAAAGATATATAAGCTCATACTGCTAAAGATCTAAAGTGGTCATTATGAATATATAAATATAAAGTATATATATGTTATATATATAATATATATATATATATACATATATATTATTTTTTTTATTATTATGTTATATATTTATTAATATTATTTTTTTATATTTTCTTTATGCTATATATTTTTTGCTGTATATGTATAGGTAATATGTATTAATAAATATATTAAATATATATATATATATATATATATATATATATATATATATATATATATATATATATATATATATATATATATATATATATATATATATAGGTAATGGGTAGAGTGAGAAAGTTGAAGAATGGTAAATCTGCAGGTATAGATGAAATTACTAGTGAAATGATCAAGAGCGAGGCGAGATGGTGATTGATTGGATTTGGAAGTTGTGTAATAAAGCGTTTATGGAGGGTATAGTTCCAAGGGATTGGAGGAGAGCGGTAATAGTACCCTTGTATAAGGGTAAGGGAGAAAAGGGGAACTGTAGAAATTAGGGGAATAAGTTTATTGAGTGTTGTAGGGAAGGTATATGCTGGTATTTTGTCGAAAGAGTGTCGAGTGACTGAGGGGACTGTATTGGTGAAGAACAAGGTGCGTTTAGGAGTGGTAGAGGATGTGTGGATCAAATCTTTACATTGAAACAAATGATTGAGAAAATGAGGGAGAAGAAGAATAAATTATATTTAGGTTTTATGGATTTACAACAGGCGTATGATAGAGTTAATAGGGAAGCTTTATGGCAGGTATTAGTGATATATGGTGTTCTGAATGGAATCAAAAGTATGTTTGACGATAGTGAAGCGTGTGTAAGAATAAATGGTGTCAATGGTGATTGGTTTAGGATTAATAGCGGAGTGAGACAGGGTTGTGTTATGTCTCCTTGGTTGTTCAATTTGTATATGGATGGGGTTATGAAAGAATTCGAGGTTGGGATGGCAGGAAATGGTGTTAGAATGATGGAGAATGGAGAGGAGTGGAGGGTGCCCTACCTACTGTATGCGGATGATTTGGTTCTGTGTGGCGAGTCTGAAGAGAGTTTGAGAGGATTGGTGGAGAGATTTGGCAGGGTATGTAAAAGGAGGGGTCTGAAAGTAAACGTAGATAAGAGTAAGGTTATGGTTGTGAGTGAGGATAGTCCTCAGTGTGAAGTTATGTTAGATGATGAGCAGCTGGAGCAAGTGTCTGAGTTTAAATATTTAGGGTATGTGTTGGATGAGAAGGGAACGGATGATGCAGAGTGTAGTAGGAAAGTTGTGAATGGCAGGAAGGTGGCTGGTGCAATTAAATCATTGGTGAATGTAAAGGGACTAAGTCTTGAGTGCGCTAGAGTCTTACATGAGGGCATGTTGTTACCTGTGTTATTGTATGGTAGTGAGACTATGGTCTGGAATAAGAAGTATAGATCTAAAGTTCAATGTGTTCAGATGGACAATCTTAGGGGCATGCTAGGTGAAAAAGAATTAATAGTGAGGAATGAAATGTATTTAGAGAGTCGTGGTGTGAAGAAAAGGTGTCGAGAGAATAAATGAAAGTATGTTGAGATGGTTTGTCATGTGGAAAGGATGTGAATGAAAGTCGGTTGGTTAAGGATGTATAGTGGAGAGTGTGTTGGGAACCGGCCGGGCGGGGAGACCGAAGAGAAAGTGGATTGAGTCGGTGAACGAATGTCTGGAAGGAGAGAAATGTGAGTTTGCAGAGGCGTGAGAATAAAGGTGCGTGATAGAGAGAATGGCGGGGGTTTTGTATGGGGCATGGTTTGAACCACCTGGGCCAGGGACAAACCCTACATTGACGATTATAGTGAGTGTCCACGTGTCCCATGTGATGCTCTAGGGTGGGATTTCTTTTCTTTCTGTCTGTGGATGAGCTCTCACTCCTACTAATGGTGCTAGAGGGGGCGGTAAGGTTGGGCTTTCTTTCGACGTTTGTCATGTTCTCCTACTGCTTTTCTTTTTCCGATGCTTGTACAGCACCTACCCCAATCTTGGGGCAAAGAGGAAGGTGAAGAAAGAAAGAAAGATATATATATATATATATATATATATATATATATATATATATATATATATATATATTGTTATATATATATTTAGTTAGTTATAGTTAGTTAGTTATATATATATATATATATTTATATATTTATACATTTATATATATATATATATATATATATATATATATATATATATATATATATATATATATATATTTTATAACACAGCTTTCTTCTCATCCTCCATTTATTCTGTCCCTCGCCGTGGCAGCACCATTGACTATTGTTCGGAGATCGTACGAAATTAGCAAACTAGCTGAGTAAGTTCTTTAACTTCGAAATTTGTTTATAAATATTGATTGCCACTCATTTAATTAAAGAATCATGTTACATGATGTTAAATATGTTATTAAGTATTGAATGTAAAGCTTTTAAGGAATACAAATTTAAGTTTAAAATTTGTAGTGAGTTTTATTTTATTAAACTTGATAAAAAATTGATACTTTTTAAAATTATTTTCTAAGTTTTCAAAAATTGAAGATATTATTATTGATTTTAGTTTTTTTTTCTAGAAATGTTGATTTTTTCAATTTGATGGGCTATGATTTCCATATGTACAAGAAATATTTTCCATTCACTGGTTTTAATTCGCCACTTCATAAAGGAAAATTTGACATGGGGTACTTTGCCACCCTCAATGTTGAATTCTGCTAATTACTGTATCAAAAAGGGAGCTCCTAAAAATAAATTTGTTGTTGGTATTCTACTTATGGACGTACTTAGCAAGGAAAAATTTTGTCTTGCTTTTCTTTAATTATTACAAAATAGATATTATAAAGGAATGCGATATGTTGTATTAAAGAACTTAAAATATTTTTATTATTATTATTATTTTTAAAAGATAAAAAGTCATGGTTTTTTAGGTAGTTGCATCAGAACCGATATAGCAATAAATGTTCTTCATATAAATTTGTATTCAGACTGTTATTGAATATTATTGATTTTCTTAGACTGCTCTCGTTCTTGTGGCATGAACTACATGCTCCAGCTGTAGGACCAGGTATGCATAGTGGATATGTATCCTACCCGGAGGCACTTAATTTTCTTACTCAAGGAGCATCACGTGTGTCTCTTTGACGAATAATAGTTAGTCCCTTTACCTATATGAAGCCCATTTGGGGACACAGTAAGATAGAAAAACATATATGAAAAAGTATGTTATTCCCATTAACATTGTTTTATCACCTTTCCTAACAGAGTACTTTAGAATTTACATTATTTTTAACTTTTGCCTTTTTAATCTTAATCATTGGTAATTTTAATAATTCATGCTGTGGTGTTAGCCAGATTTCAACCTAAGATCCAAGTCTAATTTATGGTTAGAGGGAAATATTCACCAAAACCAAAATTCAAAAATTTAGGAGAAACCAGGGGAGGGGCGATAAAGGTAGAGAGGAATGCAAAATAATGGGCGAGAACATGTCATATTGGAATTTTTTTTTTTAGTTTTTTTTTAACAATAATGATAACTTGTTTTATTAATATTCATAATCAAAAGCTCTAAATTTATTAGGTGATATTATTCTAAAAAATTTAGTTTTTAATAGAATAAGTTATTTTGTAATGTATAAGAATTCTTCAATCAGGAATGAAAATAAGTAGGGATAATCAAAATAGGTATAAAAAAGCCGTTTACATAAAATAAATAAACTATACTAATGGGAAATAACGAGATGAGTGAAAAAATCTGAATCAAAATAAATACTGTAGTTTTACTTTTGAAAAAAGAATGTACAGTATTTGTGTTTTCTTATTTGAATATATCAAACTATATTTAATATACGAGTAAGTAGTATTTTATTTTTTTAATTTTATTTTTTTTTAGAGTTCTGCATTTTGCAATTTTTAAAATAATAATTTAATCATATTAAATATTATTATTTAGTAATTATAAATATTTCGCCTTTATTTTGTGCAAAAAGTACTGATGTTAAAGAAAACTGAAAAATTTATGGAAATAAACTCAGGTTTTTGATGGCATCATTGATTGAAATTCAGTAAACTGATTGACATTGCCCCTCTCCTCTCAAAAAAAAAAACAATAATAATAATGAATAAATAGATGCAAGTATATAAATAAATCATAAAATTAAAAAAATGAATGTTTAAATTTCTAACAACAAAGTATGCCATTTTGAAACTTAGTTAAGAATGTTGCTTTTAGAAAGTCGTAAATTGAAATGGAATATTGTATCTTGTTTTATCGTTAATTTCAGGCCGTTTGGATTAAAAATGAAAATTTCTCTGGTGTAATGACCTGGAATTTGAATTGTGATGATTTTACGGGAGAAGAATCTGGAACGAAATTTGATCTTCATAATGTTATTAAGGAAGTTACAGAATGTTAGAGTTTATAGTTGTGATACATTAGCCATTTTATAAAAAAGTACAAGATTTCTCTATATATATATATATATGAGCAGCATATATATATATATATATATATATATATATATATATATATATAGAGATATAAAGAGAATATATATAAGAGAGAGATATATATATATATATATATATATATATATATATATATATATATATATATATATATATATATATATAATCATCATCATCATCATCATCTACCTCCTTTCCCCAGATTGGAGGTGAGGTGCGTCGCACGCACCGGAAACAGAAAAGTAATAGAAGAATATGATGGAGAATGGAAGAAAGTGAAGGGTGCCCTGCTTATTGTATGCAGATGATTTGATTTTGTGTGGCGAATCTGAAGAGAGTTTGAAAGGATTGGTATATTGGTTTGGCAAGGTGTGTAAAAGTAAATGTTGGTAAGAGTAAGGTGATTTTAGTGGGTGAGTAGAGTCCGTGATGTGAAATCATTTTGGATGGTTAGCAATTGGAACAAGTATACGAGTTTAAATATTTAGGCTATATGTTGGATGAAAAGGTAACGGATGATACAGAGTACAGTATGAAAGTTGTGAGTGATAGGAAGGTAGCTGGTGCAATTAAATCTTGAGTGCGCTAGAGTTCTGCATGAGGGTGTGTTGTTACAGGTGTTATTGTATAGTGATGAAACTATGGTGTGGATTAAGAGGTATAGATCTAAGGTGAAATCTATTCAGATGGGTAATGTTAAGAGCGTGTAAGGTTTGACAAGAATTGATAAAATGAGGAATGAACGTGTTAGGGAGTTCTATGGTGTAAAGATTGCCGTAAATGAGATAATAGACGAAAGTGTATTAAGAGGGTTTGGTCATATGGAAAGGATGGATGATAGTAGGTTGGTTAAGCGGATGTATAGCGGTGAGTGTGTTGGGAATCGACCGGCTGGGAGACTGAAAAAAAGTGGATGGAGTCGGTAAAGGAATGTCTGAAGGAAAGAAATGAGAGTTTGGCAGATGGTTGTGGCCCTTGCACAGGGGATGAATCCCACATTGATGAGATACCACAGTGAGGGTCCGTCGCAGTCTTCTGAAGTCCTATTGTGGATTATTTTTAACTGCGACGAGATCTCGCTTAATTTAGGGTGTTAAGGGGTGGATGCTATTCATTTTCCGTGCATATTACTCACCCTACCCCACATCTAGTGCGAAACAATTGGAGGATAAAGAAATATATATATATATATATATATATATATATATATATATATATATATATATATATATATATATATATATATATATATATATATATATATATATATATATATAGAAACATATATATATATAAAGAAATATATATATATATATATATAAGGAGAGAAATGTGAGTTTGGCTGAGGCGAGAATAAAGGTTTTGTATGGGGGCATGGTTGTGGCCCACCTTGGGCCAGGGGATGAACCTTACATTGACGATTTACCATAGTGAGGGTCCGTCGCGGTCCCATGATGCTCTAGGGTGGATTTTCTGTCTGTGAAGAGCTCTCACTAATTAATGGTACAGAGGGGGCGGTAAGGCTGGGCTTTCTTTTCGACGTTTGTCATGTTCTCCTACTGCTTTTTTTTCCGATGCTTGTAGCGCACCCTACCCCCCAATCTTGGGGCAAAGAGGAAGATAGAAGACAGAAAAGAAAGTTATATCATATATATATATATATAGCAGCATTTTTTGTATAATTATATTTATAAATATATATATATATATATATATATATATATATATATATATATATATATATATATATATATATATATATATATATATATTAGGGGCGTGTTAGGTGTGAGAAGAATTGATAAAATGAGGAATGAACGTATTAAAGAGTTGTGTGGTGGGAAAAAAGTGGTAAATATGAGAATAAATGAAAACACTTTGAGATAGTTTGGCTATGTGGAAAGGATGGATGATAGACGGTTGGTTAAGCAGATAAATAGTGGTGAGTGTATTGGGAATCGACCGGCTGGAAGACCGAAGAAAAAGTGGATTGAGTCAATAAAGGAATGCCTGGAGGAGAGAAATGTGAGTTTGGCAGAGGCGAGAAGAAAGGTGCATAATAGGAGTGAATGGTGGGATTTTTTGAGGGGTATGTTGTGGCCCACCTGGGCCAAGGGATGAACCCTACAGTGACGATGCCATAGTGGGATGGTCCGTCGCGATCCCCGGTGAAGGTCTAGGGTGGACTTTCTGACTGCGACGAGTTCTCACTAAAAGGTATAGAGGGGGCGGTAAGGCTTTGCTTTCTTTTCGACTTGCGTCATATTCTTCTACTATAATGTTATGAAGATTATATATATATATATATATATATATATATATATATTATATATATATATATATATATATATATATATATATATATATATATATATATATTATTAGAGATATATTTATATTCTTCTTATATATATATATATATATATATATATATATATATATATATATATATATATATATATATACTGGTATATATATATATATATATATATATATATATATATATATATATATATATATATATATATATATATATATATATATATATATATATATATATATATATATATCTATATATATATTCTTCTTTTGATTTACCTACTCGTCCACCTTATTCTCTTCTGCTTCTGATTCTTTTAATCCTCGTAAAAACCTCTATTTTAATATTTTCATTTTTTTATCTTTATTTTCTCCCTTTTACTCTTCTAGTTATTAAATTCTACAACGTCATAGCATATCTTTGCAGAAAATACTTTTTAAACATTTCAAATAATTTTTCAATCTCCTTGACAAATTTTTATTTCAAGTTGTTTTTGAAACTTTACTGCAGTTCTATGTTGAATCGTAAAATAGAAAATTCCACCCACAGATATTCATCATTATTTGCCTAAGGCTAATTTCCTTCCATATTCTGTCTCCTTTCAAATTTTCTTCATTCGTTTGGGCACTACGTTTTTCTCGTTGCTGTTCCAATTAATTAATATCTTGTCTATTTTTGAAGTTATTAGTTTATATTTAAAATACCAAAGTTTTAACCATTGTAAGTATAAGAAATTGAAAACAGAGAGATACCTCATGTTGAAATATATATTTTGCTTCTTAGATCAGGACTAGATAGAGTACAGGTTAATTATAGTTCATGACATTTACGTTTTTGAAATCCAAAGATATGTTTTTTAGTATTTTTTACTCTTATATATGAGTTTCAAATGGCAAAAAGAGATATTTCAACGAGTCATCTATTTTTTTTTTTTAAATGTAAGATATTTTGGCAAACATTTGGACATATAATGTCTATTATTATTATTAGTTAAGATATTTAGTATTCAGCAAATACTCTTGATCGAATCTTCATTTCTTTTATTTTTAAAATATTCTTTCGATGTTTGCCTGAGGCTAGATTGCATTTATATGTTTCCTAGATATTTTTTGTTTTATAAATTGCCGATTGTTTAGTTGAAGCAAAAATATTGCCAAAATAAACTAATAAAACTTAAACAGTAAGAGTAACCCATAATTTTTTTACTTTTATATATGAGTTTCAAATGTTAAAAAGAGGTGATATTTCAACGAGTGATCTATTTTTTTTTTAAATATAAGATATTTTGGCAAACATTTGAACATGTAATGTCTATTATTATTAGTTAAGATATTTAGTATTCAGCAAATACTCTTGATTGAGTTTTGATTTCTTTTATTTTGAAAATTCTTTCGATGTCAATTACTTGAGGCTAGATTGCATTTATATGCTTCCTAGATATTTTTTTTTTTTTAAATTGCCAATTGTTTAGTTGAAGCAAAAATATTGCCAAAAGAACTGTAATTAAAAACTTAAATAGTAAGAGTAACCCATAATACTCAGAATTAATTAAATAAATATAATATATATATATATAATATATATATTATATATTATTATAATTTATAATATATATATATTATACTATATCTGATAGTAATATATATATATTCTTTCTTTACCTCCCTTGTTCCCAACTAGATGTGAGGTAAGTGCATAACAGCACGGAAATAGGATAATTAAATAGAACTTTATATAGTACATTTATATATATCAGATATATATACTATAATATATATTATATAATATATATATAATATATATATATCATATATATGGTTATATATATATAATATATATATATAATATATTATATTATATATATATAACAGTTGTACAAATTTCATTCCGTCAGTTGTTGCTCACCTTACGACACATCTGCAAAGGGGATTAAAAAAAGAACAAATATATACTATATATATATATATATAATATTATATATATTATAATAATATAACTATATATATATATATATCGATATAAAATATATATATATATATATATATATATATATATACTATATATAATAATATATATTATATATATAATATATATAAAAATATATATATATATATATATATATATCATCCCAAATCTTATATTAATTTTTTTCCCTTACTGATGTACTAAAGTTCGTCTTTGATTTGACACTATATTTGCATTTGTCACCCGATCTTTTGTACACACGATAGGAAAGAAAATTAGTCCGAACAGGAATATTAAAAGTCTTCATTGTGTACTTTGTATGTGCCATTTTAATTTATTAATCAAACTATGATCGAAACTTTGGCCAGTAACAATGCTAATATGGTGTAGCTCTGCTTTTTTATTTTTTTTTTATTTTTATTTTGTCTCATCTTTGTTTCGTATTATTTCATTATAATAATTGTCAACTATATTATAGAAAATTTACTTGTAAAATTTATATTTTTATAGTTCTATTTTGATAATATTTTGTAAATGTTTTGAAGTTAATAAATATATTTTTTTCAATTCTTATTTTTTTTCCCATTGTTTTAAAATAAATATTGTAGGTATATATCTCGAGCATTTGCTAGAGGTCTCATCATATGGACAACAAATTCTAAATTTCTCAAAATTTCTACTCTTTTGTTCCTCTCCTGGTTTATCACTTTTCACCTTAACAATAGCAGCTTCCAGCTTTCCTTCATTATTGGTGGTCCTTCTTCATTAAAGTAGTTGTTCATGGGCTTTGGTTTATAGCCTAATTAATAACCAATGTATTCATTCAATCTTGATCTTCATAACGTCTATTTGAATGCAAAAAAAGAAAAGAAAATTGCAGAATTTTTGTTTTGCCTTTCTTTTTAGGGTCACTTCTAGTTAGTTCCGAAACCTTTTTACTGTATATCTAAACTATATTTTTTATTAATAAATTCTAGAGACTTAAAATATTTACACTTTTTTATTAATCTACACTTAAAAAAGTAAAGAAAAACTTGGAAAATCAAATTAAATAAAACATCACCGAATTGTTAAAAAATTGAATGTAAATTTATAGAAATAGGTCATACTTAGATCGACGGATGTGACTACGCATCATGAAATAGGTTAAATTCTAAATCAATAGGTAAAATCGATATTTAATATATTCATATATAAATAGACAGTTTTCGTGTCCCATGCGTTTAAATGCATGGCCCCTGTTCCACCGACCAGTGAGTGTTGATGAATTTACTCGTTTTATTATATATCAATTTATCAAATATCGATATCTAAACCGGTTCATAATCCAACTGAATTCATGATACAGTGTCTCGCTCGTCGATCTACGACCTAATTACATTCCATTCGACATTTAAAAAGTAATTGTATATTTCAGCTCGTCAATCGATTTTTTTTTTACGATTATCAATTTAGCGCTATGACGACTTTAATTAATTGGCCCTAACCTATCAATATATATAATTATATATATATATTATACCTATATATATGAATATATATATATATTATATTAATACTATATAAAATATATAATATATATAATATTGTAATATATAATAAAAAAATTATATATATATATATTATATATAATATATATATAATATTATATATATATATATATATATTAATATATATATATATATATAGGTTATATACTATCTTCGTTTCTTTCTTCACCAACCTATATTTTTCCCAAGATTGAACGAGTAAGAGAGCGCTACCAAGCATCGGAAAAGAAAAGCAGATGACAAAAGTTGAAAAATGTCGAAAGAAGCCCAGCCTTTACCGCCCCCTCCTGTACCATAATTAGTGAAAGCTACAGACAGAAAATCCACCCTAAGCTTCATGGGACCACGGACGGACCACTCACTATGGTAAATTCGTCAAAGTAAGGGTTCATCCCTTAGGCCAGGTGGGCCACAAACCATGCCCCCATAACAAAACCCTATCATTTTTTTTCTCTCCATATCTTTCGGATTCTTCTCACATCTGCCAAACTTTCATTTCTCTCCTCTCAGACATTTCGTTCACCGACTAATCCAACTTTCTCTCGGTCCCCAGACGGTCCGGTTTCCCAACACACTCTTCCACTATACATCCGCTTAACCAAAACCAAAGAACTATCATCCATCCTTTCACTACCCAAACCATTTCAAACTTTCATTTATTTCTCTCATTTAACCCTCTTCTTCACACCACACACTCTCTAAACGTTCATTCCTCATTTATATAATTCTCTCAACCTCCATCAGATGCCATTACGATTGTCCAGCTGAACACATTGAACTTTAGATCTACTATATTCTTAATTCACAGACCATAGTCTCAACTCCATACAATAACACACGGTAACACATCCACTCAGTACAACTCTAGCGCACTCAAACTAGCCCTATACCATTCCCCAACATTTAATATCACCAGCAACCTTCTCTGCCATTCACAACTTTCCTATCACACTCTGCATCATTCGTTCCCTTCTCATCCAACACATCCCTAAATATTTGAAACTCAGACACTTGCCCAGCTGCTCACCAATCTAAAATAACTTCACACTGAAGACTGCCTCACTCACAACCATAACTTACTCTATCTACGTTTACTTTCAAACCCTCTTATTACATACACCCTGCAAATCTCTCTACAATCCTCTCAAACTCTCTTCAGATTCGCCACACAAACCAAATCATCCGCATATAATAGAGTAGGGCACCCATCCACTCCATCCATTTCTCCATTTACATTTCTAACACCATTTCCTTGCTCCCCACCTCGAATTCTTTCATAACCCGATCCATATACAAATGAATAACCAAGAAGACATAACACAACCCTGTCATCACTCACTATTAATCCTAAACCAATCACCAGTGACACCATTTATTCTTACATCGTTCACTATCTCCATACATACTTTTGATTCCAATTCAGAAAGCTACACAACACCATAAATCACTAATTACTTCCATAAAGCTCCCAATACTCTATCAACGGGCCTGTGTAAAATCCAAAACCTAAATTATAATTCTTTTCTCCCTCATTTCTCAACATTTTGTTTTCAATGTAAGACTAATTGATCCACACATCCTCTACCCAGGGTTGGCACGCCCTTTTCTTCACCAATCATCCCTCATTCACTCGACGCACTCTTCGAACTAAAATGCCCAGCAGTATACCTTCCCTTACAACACTCAATAAACTTTATTCCCTATAATTCTACAGTCCCTTTTCTCCCATTACCACTTTAAGGTACTATTACGCTCTCATCCAATCCCTTGCGAACTTAACCCTCCATAAAACCGCTATTAACACAACTCCCAACAAGCCAACTCAATCACCATGTCGCCTCCGCTCTTGATCATTTCATCACTAGTAATTTCGTCTATACCTGCAGATTTACCATTCTTCAACTTTTCAAACTCCATCTTACCTCCTCGTAACTAATAACCTCATCCCAAAATACCTCATCCTTCTTGCACCATCAAAACACACTACATTCACAACACCTTCATCATTACTGTTTAATATTGTGCACGATTCGAAGTGTTCTTTCACACTCCCCTCACATCATTTCATCAAGTTACAAAAGCAACATCCCTATCATTATTCTAAGCAGATTCCCCTGATTCTCATTTATAACCTTTCGCGCTTCCTTCAGAAGAGTTCCTATTCCCTTGTGCTTCATTCATCCTCCTTCCAAACGTTCATTTACCTCTTGTTTTCCCCTACTATGCACCTTTTAGTATTTCTTTTTTCCTCCTTATATAATTCCAAGCATAATTTCTTTTGAAACTTCATATTTGACTGCAAAAAGCAAGAATCCTTTTTTTCTTTATTTACCTTTAACAGGCCCACACACACCTATTGTACCATTCGTTTAAAGTCTAACTTGCTACATATCAACCACATTCCACACACTTCCTTGCCTACTAAACAATTGCTTCCTTCATTTGCCCCCGATTTTGTTCATATCCACCTTGCGCATATTACAGGATACAATATTAAAGACAACGGGCGAGCGCTCCTTACCATACTTTTCCTATTGTCTTGCTCACTATAAACTTTCTCACTCTTAATTTTACCTACTTCTTTCGTATCACCTTCCTCTCCATCCAGCCCCCACTAACTTAATTTTTACATAGAACAACATAAGATCCGATAATCCCATTCCTAAACTCCCTCAGCATCTTAACATCCCATACACATACTCCAACATCTACCTTCTTCACACCAACACCAAAATCAATCATACTTATTCAACTTCGAACCATCCACCTACACCAAACTCTTAGGTTACTTATGCGATACTCTTGTGGTTATAAAGAACAGTATTAACTTACACAACATACCTCTCTCTTCACAGAAATCAATCACCTTTCCTAACCATTCTCATTTTCTCCCGCCCCCCAAAACCACCTGTATCCCATCCCTTTATTGATCACCTATTCAACCATTCAGTCCCCCCAAACACATCAATCTGATCATGCTCCCTACCTCAACCCCTATCCAGCCACATAATTCAAGATTATCCAAAAAAATCCGTACTCTCTACTCAACGATTTCCCCTCAGATAGGGAGCAACGTCAACAACACACATACCTATGGACCTCTTTCAACTTAATTAATAACCCATTAGAATTCTAGACTCACACACCACAACAAAGTCTACCATAGCTTTGTACCACAGTCACTCATCAAAATTGCAACTCCTTCTCTCCCTCTTCTCCATCTCTCACCACCAGCACAAACACATTTCAACCACACCACTCAATTCACCTCTTCCTTTCATCTTTCTTTCAGTCACAGCGAGCAAAATCAAAATTGCCCTTTCTAAATACATCCATCACCTCTCTCCTCTTCTCTCTCAACGATTGTATTCCCTGACATTCCATGTACCAATACGATTCATAAATTTTCGAAGTAACATGGAAGGTCTTACGGCGATCACGCCCATCTCCGAGGCATGCATCAGCATCCTAGCAAGAGATAGTCGGTATTGGGCAATTCAATGCGGCTGCAATGCAGTTAGCAAAGTGGGCTAGACGTTGCAGTTACGATTGATGAAATTCTTTCTCCCCCAACATAGGTATATGAGTAGTAGGGATGTCATGAAAATTTATTCTAGAAGTGGGGTTTGTACTTTAATCATGTGTATATGATATGTGGATAAATGTGGTTAGTAATATGTTGCCTGCAGGATGGAAGAGTGTGTGAAGAATATGAACGCAAAAGGAAAGACCGCGACCATTAAAAATGGGAGGTAATTTCCTCGTTCGAGTATGCGTCTCTCTCCTCATCTCTCTCTCTCATCTCTCTCTCTCTCTCTCTCTCTCTCTCTTCTCTCTCTCTTATATATATAATATTTATATATATATATATATATATCATATTATATATATATATATATATAATACTATATATATATATATATATATATATATATATATATATATATATATTTATATATATATGGTCGCGTCATTGAGTATGGAAGGTGCAGGAGAGAATGCTGCTTGGTAGCAGGCTGTTGGATGCACAGCCCCAAAACACTCGAAGAGGGAAATTAATTAGAGCTTCTTCAACAAGTCTTTATTAACATAAAACATGAACAAGATGGAGTCGTAATCTTTGACTGAGTGTAAGACTCGGATGAAACAAAAAAAAAATCAACGATCCTTTAGCAACAAGTTATAAAATTCCTTTTTACGGTGGTTACTTTGATTTCATGAAAAGTAAATGAGCGTCCTGCACCACTGCTTCAAGCGGCCGGAAGGAAGCGAGCGAAAAATAGCGTCTGAGCTCTTTTCCAACCACGCGTGCGAAAATCAGAATTCTCAATGCAAACTCTGTTTACACTTTGTCGCGAGCATCGACTAAAGTACCCCCCTCGAGTGCAGAGGAGCGGAGGTGAGTTAGGGGAGGTAGTGCCTCGTCCAACGCACCTGCCGTCCTCTGCACGTTGCACGCACAGCCGCTGAAGGGACCAAAGCGGAAGTGACCGAAGCTCGCGAGGAAGACTGTAAACCGGACAAAGAACCAGAGGTCGGAACAGGAATACGAGTGGTGGAACGCGTGTTAGCACGAGCAGGTAGAGTCGTAGTTGAAGCTGGGGTGGTGTTGCTCAGTACAGGAGGTGGTAAAGCCGGAATTGGAGGCGGTGGCGACGATGGTGGCAGAGGAAGCTGTGGTAGTGGAGGTGATGTAGAAGGGATAGATGCAGGCGGAGAGATAGGTGTGGCGAAAGAAGGTGGAGGAAGAGAAACCGGAACTGTTAGAGGAAACACTTCCGTAACCGGAGTGTCAGGAGGATTTGCCTCTAGAAAAGCCGGCTTAAGACGGTCGATTGAAACGATTTCTTTGCTCGAAGGACGTTGGATAGTGTAAAACTTCTTTCTAAGTACAACCGGAAAAGGACCATCGTATTTAGGTTGGAGGGAAGTGAGGTGAGAATCGTGTCTCACAAAAACCGTGTGTACAGGTAGGGAAATCCTTCGGTATAAAAGAATGGGTTTTCTGCTGTCGTGAAGGAGTGGGTCTCCATGACGTGGCACAGCGTCTTAAGCGGGTGAGATAGGAAAGTGGATCAGCAAGTTGCGGAGAAGATTGAGAAAGTAACTCACCGGGCAGACGAAGAGTGGAGCCATAAACAAGTTCAGCCGCAGAACACTGAAGATCTTCCTTGATGGCAGTGCGTATGCCAAGCATGACGAAAGGTAGAGCTTCAGTTCAACGCTCCAGAAGAGGTTGAGCTGCTAGGGATACCTTGAACTGACGGTGGAAACGCTCACAGATCCCATTAGCCTGCGGATGATATCCGGTGGTACGAATCTTCTCCGCACCAAGGAGACTCATCAAATCTCTCCAAAGAAAGGATTCGAATTGCCAACCTTGATCTGAGGTAAAGGTATGTGGAACATCGAAACTCGAAACCCATGAGCCGAACGCCTTGGCTATGGATTCCGCTGATCGACAGAGAGAGGAATGGCTTCGATCCAACGAGCAAACCGATCAATACGTGAGAATGTATCGTTTGGCATCAGAAGGAGGAAGAGGTCCAACGATGTCAATGTGAACCTTTTCAAAACGTTCACCATTCGGCAAGAAGGTGGCTAGAGGAGCCTTGGTGTGTGCCTTTGAACGTTGGTGGAAAATACATTGACGAGTCCGCTTTGTCACGCGGGCCAAACAAAAAGAGCTGTAACCAGCTGGCGTGAAGCCTCAATGCCTGTATGAGAAAGTGAATGCAAGTTGAGAAAGATATCCTTTCTAAAAGAATGAGGAACGAATGGGCGTGGATGTCCTGTTGACATGTCACAGGAAATTCTTTTCTATGCCGAGGAGGGTGATCCACTGCAGCTGTAAAGAAGAAGAATCCGGCAGAAGAGCAGAGTTTTCTGACGCCTGACACATTGCCATTTCCTCGTAGTTGATGTCTGGAAATGAAGAAAGAGAGTTGACTTGGATGAGTGAGAGATCATTTGCGGTAAAGTTGTCAACTCACGAGATGTGTCTGATGTCGGTGGTGAACTGTGAAACATGCTCCAAATGACGAGCTTCTCAAGGCGAGTGTTGTTCATTTCGAGATGTCCATTCTCCACGGCAAAGATGGGTAGCGTTGTGGTCCGCATTGAGAACATGAACATCGTCGTGTCATTCCAAGATATGGATATACATGAGCTCTCAGCCGGCTATTACCTCAGGCAGCACTGCACTACCGATAAGTGCTATAGCGTAGGTTTCTGTGCGAGTTAGAGGCAGACATTGCGAGTAGAGCAGAGAAAAGAGTCCGACATTCTGTTGTTATGATCCCTCTTCATTGGCTGTTCCCTCCATGTGCCTGGCTCAATGCCCGTGCCGTAGGGCAGTTGTCTACTTGGTTTTTCATTGATTATAGCTGCCATGCCTGTTACTGACCTTACTCCATGGCCGGGGTCCGTTACGGCAGACCTCGGCCTTGCCTTGTGTTGCTTGAAAACGCCTTCCGACCACGCAAAATTAAAGCGGGACCCCCTCCTGCCTCCCCGCCCTCGGCGCGAACCCCACCTTTTAACTTTCTGCACACGCCTTTATCATGACCGTGCGACTGGGGGGCGCAGGGTGCAGTAGCCAGAGTGCTGAAGTGGTCTCCCTGCTGTAATGGTCCATCAGACACTGCAGCTGGGCTGACAGGCATGGATGCTAGTTAGACTGCGTTACTTTTGAACACGCAGGGTCTCTGTTAACTGATGCAACCTTCACGGGATCGCAGCTACACATCCACTGTTAAGGTATTTGTTGTTGATCTTCCTTTGCTGAATCATATGCGTTGACTCCGGAGTGGTTCTCAGTTCAATTATGAACATCCGCAGCACTACGTCAACACAACATCAGGACCCCTCCTTTTACGCTAGGCTGGCACTTTTGATGTGACAACGAGGGTCACCACTCCTTATTTCCAGCATCACGTTTGACAATTGCAAGGAAAGTGGATTCCTGGTAGCAGCTTTTCCGCCTTCCGGCAGATTTCTGTTAACCTACGCGCCCGCTTTTGTCCGACGTACGGAGCAGAAGAGCTGAAAGGTATCGGGGCCAAACACACGGTTATCCACGCTCCACACTCCCTGCGATTCACCTTGGCAAACGGAGGGTGCAGAGCCAGACGGATGGACCTCGAGATATAAAGATGTCCGGTCGTTTACTTCTCCTCCTTTGCACACTATTCATCCTCGAGCACTTTTGCCCTTAATCGTAGCTCCACCACGAGGCGAGTTTCTGACAGAGCAACGTGGTATGCGATTTTCGACGACATCGTCTGAAAGGCATTTTATTTTCCCCACTCGCACGACTTCAGTCCCTTTGTGTCCGCCTTCGAACCGCTGAGACTGGGAGGGACGGAAGCATCACGTGGAGAAGTGCGTGAACTACGGGACATTGAACAAGGCTGACGCTCCGGCAATACCCTTGAGATTCCCCATGTTTCCACACCCATCACATACATGTAGCCCATGTACAGCGCTTCTCCTCCGCAGGGCAGCTTGTTTTCAACTTCATCGCAACACCGACTCGCATCGTGACCATAGACTTCTGTGTCGTAGTGGGTAACATCATGAATATTTTATATATTTCTCACAGGCAGCTACGGACACAGACACTGAGAATGAATATCCTTCAGAGTTGCCTCTCATATATGCACCGATATCACGGATTCACGCGACGTTGTAACTTCTCCTGGCTGCATATAAAAGTAAAAGCTACGTCATTAATACAAGTACTGGGAGCCAAGGTCAGCGCATAGTGTTTGTGCACATGATGCAATCAGAACTCAATTAGGGGAGCTGATAACTGTTAGTCTGTACGCAAGAGTTTCTTCAGGAAAACAAGTGCAAGGAGATACAATAGCAAGCCAAATTACTGTGTAGAGATAGATACGTGCATGGCGATAGCTCCTGGACATATTACTCGTGAAATAGACCATTGTGGTTTATACGTGGCTCCTGATATTATTTAAACGTCTACGTTTTAGGAAAAAGAATCTCACAGAAGTCAATATCAGGTAAGGTTATATTAATAAAAGGGTTTCATATTCCATTTCCTGATCGTGTATTGGACTCGCAAATATGTAGATCAAATGTTATTACGTATGATGATTTAAGAAAAATTGCGGTATGAACAGTTTTCTGATATTGTGAATTGACGATAATAGAATCTCAATTACTATATATACAAATACACTACGCGCTCATCTACGAAATAGCAGTGAGAAATAGCTGACAGTAGCGCAAATTTTATGGAATGAAGTAAGTCGTAGAGGCAAGATTCACGCAGCCAATAAAGGCAGTATAAATGTAATGAGTGGAGCTCCTTATGGCTATCGTTATATAAATAAGCATATAGGAGGAGGACAAGCCTTTTTTGAAATTAATGAAGAGGAAGGCGAAGTCATTCGTAAAATGTTTTTTTTGAGTAGGAAGGGAAAGAGTAAGCATTGGAGAAGTATGTTGTAGATTAAGAGCTATGTCCATCGTAACACGAACAGGAAAAAGGTATTGGGATAGGAGTGTAGTCTGTCGTCTATTACAAAATCCTGCTTATAAAGGACAAGCAGCATTTGGTAAAAAAAAAGCTAGGAGTAAAATTAAAACACTTAAGACCACAAACGCTCTTGTGAGCAACCGAAAGACAATTATTCTACTTTTCATACTGATAAAGAAAATTGGATTTATATTCCTGTACCTAATATTATAAACGAAGATTTATTTGATATAGTTCAAGAACAGCTAACTGAAAATAAAAGAATAGCTAGGACAAGACGAATGGGAGCAAATTACTTGTTGCAAGGTTTAACAGTATGTCAGCTTTGTCATTATGGATATCATGGTATTAGCACTTGCTAAGCCCAATATTTAAAAACTCTAAAAAAAGAAGGGGTAGATCTAACTAGTATGTCCAGTGCTTTAGGTGGAGCGGGAGCTAATGCTGCAAAAGCTTTTAAAGAATTGTGCGATTTGTGGTTTGATGAAAAAGGAAATAAAGCCCAATATTTAAAAACGCTAAAAAAAAAGAAGGGATAGATCTAGCTAGTATGTGCAGTATTCTAGGTGGAGCAGGAGCTAATACTGCAAAAGCTTTTAAAGAACTATATGATGCCTTTTTTGATAAGCAAGGAAATAAAACACAGCATTTAAAACATTTTATTAAGGAAAAAGCTGGAGAAGAAAGTTTTACGCTATGCAACTTATCTAGTATATTAGGTAGGGCAGGAGCTAAAGCCAAGGATGCTTTTGAAAGATTACATAGTATTTGTTTTAATGACGAAGGAATAAAAACAATACTTTTAGATGATTTCCATAAGGCAGGTTTTAAATCAAGCAACTTGTCCTGCATGTCATGTGGAGCAGGAGTTCGTGCTTCCTCTATTTTAGAGAGATTGCACAGTATATGTTTTGATGATGAAGGAAAAAGAACAAAACTTTTAGATGATTTCTATAAGACAGGTTTTACACCGTACGATTTATGCAATATACTGTTTAGAGCAGCGGGTAGTATAGAAGAATTTCATGATTTTTGTTGTGTAGGAGAAACAAGAAAGTACTTAAATCATTTTTTGGATGGAAAAAAAAGTTTTACGCTACGTAATTTATGTAATATATTGCACGGAGCAGCAGCTAATATCTGTTCTGCTTTGAAAGATTTTCATGATATTTGTTTTGATGAGGCAGGAAACAAAGCACAGGTTTTAAATGATTTCGGTGAGATAGATTTTACACCGAATGATTTATCCAACATGTTATCCATGGCAGGAAGTAATGCCACTTCTATTTTAAGAAATTTATAAAAAAGCCTTCGTATGTATAAATAACAGAAATTATACATTTGATACGATTAAAATGATTAAAAAAATGGGACACGAATATGAAAGATCTGTCTAGGATATTATATGGAGTAGGACTAATAATTGTCGTAGCCTTTGAAAAATTCGAATGATATTTGTTTGTAGTGACAGTCTAGGAAACTAGAACGAAATATGGTGAAAGATCTTACTAAGGATCCATTGAGCTCGCGTGTGAGAAATATGGAGGTGAGATAGGAGGATATATTATAAA
Source organism: Trachelipus rathkii (assembly GCA_015478945.1). Lineage (NCBI taxonomy): Eukaryota > Metazoa > Arthropoda > Malacostraca > Isopoda > Trachelipodidae > Trachelipus > Trachelipus rathkii. The sequence continues at coordinate 19,885 of JABUQX010067107.1, read as the reverse complement.
AAATTAATGAGAAAAGGTCTTCTCATTACTTTCTTAGGTGTGAAGAATGTTATGCAGAATGACAAGCATCAAAGTGAGCAGGTCTAAACAGTAATCATCACATGAAGAACAAATTATAGTATAGTTTACAACAGAGTGATCCTTTAAGCTAAGAGAAAATTACCATAGCTCCGATCACCGGAATCAGCAACATTACATAGTGTTGAAGGAATCAAGATTTTATTAGCCACGCTAACGTTTATAGCCTAACATGGTTTTCAGGACGAAATTTGGACCTTTTGGCTGGCTTGCATAAGAGATTCGGTGCACGCAACATTAGGGGTGACCTATCGGTCACAAAATACGCGGAGGGGACGCAGCGGTGTATCCGGAGCTGACTTCGTTGGGTTATACGTTAGGCGGATCCTAAATCTTTCACGGAGAAAGGAAAGGTTGGGAGAGCGGTCAAACAAGCGGGCGTAGCGAACATATTATCATACTTCCTCATTCGGGGGTGGCCCCATATACATTTAGAGATTGAAATTTGCCTCTTCAACTAGTCTTAAACACTACAATACGAACATAATTGCGAAGTGAAGCGGTAGGGTGATCTGTAATACTTTTCGTAGGAAATGGCAGAATGGGTAGTAGGGGATCAGAAGTGTTCACAAGATAATAACTGTAATAATAAATAGTAGTAAAGTGAAGATAACGATAGTATATACGTTATATAGTGAAAAATAATATCCTATAATTAATATTTATATATATATAGATATATATATCTTATATAATATATATATTTATATATTATAATTCTTTTAAACGTGCTTTTTTCTACTTTTCAGTTAGGGTAAGAGCAGGAACTACAGGGATCGAGGAACTTTAAGGGACGGACTATCCGCATACGCACACGGTGTTGCAGTCTGAGTTTTTATATATTGACTTGCCGAGGAAAGATAAAATTAACTGTTATGCGAGGAAGAGTGGTAGGAACCAGCAGTGCTCAAACATGAGAAGAGTCGGAAGAGTGAGCAAGCGTCTCGGTGCATATGGGATGAAGGCGGTTACGCGTGTAAAATATATAATTTATATATATAATATATAGTAGATAATTAATTTATATAGTAACTATAGATCACTAGAAAATTAAATACCGAAGATTATTAATAATTAAGGTAATATAGTTGGTTGAGCAGGCCGTATCAAAACTTGTGAGGGATACGATACAAGTCTAGGTAGAGAGGTAGGTTAATGTTTACATTGCCGATACGTACATCTTTATAAAACTTTTGCGCGAATACCGATAACACCGATCTTTTTATCCACTAATATTGGATAATATATAATATAAGGATATATTAACTATATATTATATGTTATATATATTATTTGATAAGGTGGAAAAAAAATTATAAAACCTTTTCAGGGGACGATTTTCTTCAGTATGTTAGAAGATGCAGCTTCCAAGGAAGGGAAATAGTTGTGTATAATTGTTTAAAGGGTCTGGTTCCGCACATGCCAATGGAAAGATAAATATTAAATGTAAAGATAAGTTAATGCAACGCACAGGAGTGTGAACAACTAGATATGAAGATAACTGCAGCGTTCTTCTCCAACCTATATATCTCTATTCTAGTTAATTCTCCGCATTGAGTATTATGCAAAAAACGTCAGGCGCCAAGAATGATTAAAGGCGGGTAAGAATTTTTTAAACGTACGAAGGTGTAATCCACACTTGAGAGCACACAAACTCATGAAAAAATAAAACACAGCAGATTAATAAGGTGAATGTGCAGGGGGTGGAGCAAAAATATAGATTGAAGTGGAGATCATTTGATATTTACATTTTAGTTTATAAGACCTTTTAACTTTTTATTTAGCCTTGCAACAAGATAAGACGGCATGGTCCATCACAAAGTGATTTTTATCATTTGGAGTAAATAATAGTAGTGTTTCGCGAGTTTAAGTCTTTATTTTTTTTCTTAATATTTCTTACGCTGGCTTTTAATTAAGTACGTTACCTTATTAGGTGGAATTGATACATCTTGATCTAATTTAGCATGTTCTTGTCCCTCTGCTGTTCTTATATCTTTTGCAATAATGGTCAAGACATTATCATGTCTAGTTATTAGTTTTTATTTGCCAAAGTTAGGCAAATATTTTCTGATTGTAAAAGATATCCATTACATAACTCGTAAGCATCCCACTCAATCCGGATATCACAAGTCTAGATTGTGTTAGCCTATAATTGTTAGAAAAGATGCAAAAGACTAGTGCATGAAGCGCCCAATACCTTCGAAATGGACATCACCGTGGCACGATACTATTCAGTAGGCTGTATAGGATATTTATTAGGATCTAAGAGTTTATAAGTTCTATGCGTTATAATACTAACGGAAGCTCCAGTATCCACAAGAGCATCTATTAATTGTGTTTGTTGGGAATCATCTATGATGACCCCTATAACTAGAGTAGCTGGTGAAGATGATAAGTTTTTAAGATGAATGCAAGGGCCTTTCATAGGCGCAGTTAATGTAGACTCCTGCTGGAGTAAATTAGTAAGTGAAGTAAGTGTAAGATTGTCAGGACTGACTGATCCCTTAAGGGAGGTAGAATCATGCTTGATTAATGAGTTTTCTATCACTTGAGAATCGTTCTCCTCAATTACAGTTTCAGGGGAAGATTTAAAGGGTTCTAATATGTCAATTAGATTTTCAGTGACCTCAACTTCTAATAATTCCTATAAGGTTCTCTGGATTGAATTTTCGGCTTTAGTCAAACATAGTGGTTGAGGTAGTGGCAACTGTGACCCTGTAGTTGACATTCGACGCTTTTTCTGATGCAGTTATGTTTAGGTTGGATGTTCTTGCAGCTTCTGTGGAGGGTTTGGGCATCATTTCACAGAGTGAGTTGTATTTTTTATTGAAGCTATATTAGGGGATGTCCGTGGAAACAGTATATACGAGCCAAAAGAATGTGCTTCTTGATCGAAATACAGTGACAAAATCGCAAAAAAGGGTAAAAGGGAAGGGTTTCCCCCCACATTCTAACTTGTTTTTCTGTTCATTTGTTGATCGGACATTTTGCAACTATATGTCATGTCTGTTAAACGTATACATTGATTACTTTTCGGCATACACATTCTTCATAGACGTTGCTCCTCTTACCGTGAAAATTGGCATAGGCTGCGATGGGAAAATTTTACGATGGTGGTCTGGTGTTTACAATTTACAGAAATTGTTTTCCAGCCCACATGGTTGTTTTGTAGTTATAAATATGAGGTAGGTTTGTTGTAGGTTGTTGTGATGATTGTTTGTTGAGAGGTTTGATTTGTTGGTGTTTGTTGACGATTTATACTGTTTTGTGTGCATTACACCACGCTCTAGGGGAGTTCTGACCTTTATTAGATGGATGAGAAAGTCTTTTGGCGAGGTGAGTTTGGGGGGACAGCTTATCTAGTTTTATTCTATTCGGAGTGGGAGGCAATTGGATGGTTTTCCGACGACCTTGTGCGAATTGTTGATACACAATTGTTTGTTGAGGTTACTGGTTGATATATCTGTTGTTTCATAGCGGGTAGGTAGATATCCCGGGTAGATGGATTTTGATTTGTGCTGTATATTTTGTGTTTGTAAGGGTAAGGGTTGTAGTGAATTGGAATGTGTTTGTATATTTGAAAATATCATTTCACCTTCAGGTGGAACTTGGTTCCGAAATAACTTTGTGGATGTTTGTATTGGATGTGGAGTCTTGATATCTTTGTTTTGTTGGAGTGTTGTTTTGGCTGGTTATTGTGTGGTGGTTGGGCCGAGATTATTTGACTAATGCATCCAACTCATATTGGAACTGCCGCAAGGCACTTTCAATTCATACATATGGAGGTGGCGCTTGTAATAATTGTTGTTGGTAACTTGCCAAATGGCGTATATATTTTTATTAATGTTTTTCACGCGCACACATTTTCCATTTTTTAACAATCTGACACCGAGGAATCCCTTCTAAGGGGCTACACCTCTCTCGAGAATGACAGACTTAAGGCATGACGGATGATCCGCTTTTCATTGAGGAAAAGTAATTTTTCGCTGTTCTATTAAAAGTATTAAGATGGGGTTGATAAATCTTTTTCCGTAAAATAGGTACAGTAAAACACACCAAGACTTCAATAAGCTGTGTGTCTTATAACAGTATTTTTTCGCGGGTACTGAGCTTATTTCTTCGTTAGTAAAATAATATATACTTTTTCACATATCCCCTCAATAAAACCAGATGTGTCCTCAACATCTGTGTTGGATCGTGGATATGGTTATTCAAGAACATCGATATTCTTCAAACAGGACTTGTAAAATGAGAGACTGTGAAAGTGTTAAAAGAAAATATACTCTATTCGAGAAATTTCCGCTATAGGAATAAATATTTTTTGTTGATTGATGGGGTAGTAAAACCCTCATAGAGTAAGCAGGTCATACTTGTAGCAAGAAGCGCATTATCATTTGTTGATCTCGTTAGATAGGTAAATCGGCCTCACACAGTGCTTCGATTTGTATATGGCCTCTAGGTTTGTGGTTTGATTTGCCAATGAGATGTTGCGGTTCACAGATTTGATGTAAAAGGGAACAGGATTGGTGTTTGTGATTCCCCTGTTGCTGAAGTGTGACATAGGTGGAAATATCCCTCATTTGTAGGAGGCTAGTGCAATACCGAGCGCATTTTTAATCACACTCCTTTTGTGGCGTCTAGCATTTGTTGAGTTCGCTTGTTGTCTGTGATTTCACCATAAAGGGTGTCTTTCTTGTAGATCGGTGTAACGGGTAGGAATGTCGTTGAGAGGGTGGTAGGTGTGTCTTACGACTTTCTTGTTGCAAGTTTCTGTCTTGTCCAATATCTGCGCTAAATTTTGCTTTATTCATCCGAAAGCTCCTCCCCATTCAATTTCAATCCTTCCACATCAATATCCCTTCATTAACTTCTCCATTCTCATTAAAACCTACGTTTTGTGCCATGTTGTATTATTTTAGTGGTATGTGTGTAAGAATTTAAGAGAATTGTAAAAAAAATGTTACACGAGACAGTAAAGGAGACACACTATAATGAAAGGATGGACCGACGATGAAGGAATCGGAAACCCTACGCAATTAGCAACTGGAGTTAGAACCTGATAAAAGTTTGAAATAAAAAGATAGAAACAAAGAAAGTCCAAGAAAAAGTAAAGGAAAGGTAAGCAAGGATAGTCTAATAGCTATCTACGTTGCTAACGGGGGTATATTTAGTGTGGGTAGTTGTTGGGTATATGTAAAAAAGGAATCAGTCCAGGAAAAATTATTGTGTATATGTTTAGGGCTAGGCTCAAGCACATGCAAATGGTAAAATGAATTATTGAATAATACAATGAACAACAAACAAAAAATAAAGTTGCATGAAAGCCTACCGTATTCTTTTTCAAACTCTCCTCTATTTCAAAGTAATTCTGTCGCATTGAGTATATAGCAAAAAAAATCGTCAGGTTAAAAGAAATGACCTACACAGTGAGGTTAGAGATTTCTTTACAGAAGCGAAGGTTCAACTCTCAAATTGGAGAGCAAAGATATTTCAAAACATGAAAATAAAAACACATAGCAGAATTAATAACAAGAATAAAAAATGTGCCAGTAGCAATAGCAGTAGGAAAATAATTATTGGATATAATTTGCAATGTGAATATACAGAGGGTGTTTGGTAAACTTATATTATTTTGTGCCTTGCAAACAAGCAAAAAAATATAGACAGGAAATAAGGTAAGAGAGTGTGCTTTTTCGTTTTTAATTATTGATAATTATTATCACATAATAGTTTTATTTTTTTTTGATAACAGTATAATTATGGTTTATTAGCCATCCTTATAGTACATAAATGGGGTAAGACTTAAAATAAGTTTATATATAATAATATATATATATTATATATATATATATATTATATATATAAGGGGATAGCTATACTATACTATAGTACTATATACTATCATTTTAGTTTTGTATAGGTACTATTAGACTGATATGTAGATCTTATACGGAATATGGACATCTTGTGAATAGATATATGAGTATTATAATAATAGTATATATATATATATGTGGAGTATTTTTTTACAGTATTATGTTTAAGTAGTATTATACACAGTTGGAGATCTGCGATATGCCGTGGGGTATAAGACTACCCAAAGAAATAACTCCTAGTTCAATGACATCCCACCAACTTTGCTTCACTAGTAAAGAAGGTAATGTTTTTGGGTGGGCTTTGTTATATGAAGAGGGGTTTGGAGGAACAAGCGACAAGTTCGGCCTTAAACTGTGAGATGGTCCGAGGGTGGATTTTTATTGAAATGTCAAGGCGAAACTATAATGCTGTTTGGTGGCTATGATTTTTTAATGAAGCTCGAAGCAAAGAGAAGTATGCCGTGATTATGGGATGGCATTGCTTATTAACTGAAGGCGTAAGAGCATAAAATATTGCCTTTTGGGTGGATTCTAGTTTGATACGTAGGGCCGAAGTGGAAATAAAACAATACGCTAAATTAGAAGGTTGTGAGTCGATATTGATCGTTATTAATCCGGCAAAAAATAAAAAAGAAATAATCTTAAAGCTAAGTTGGAATTATATAATATAGGCATAAACACAAATTATACCTTAAATCAAATTATAATTAAATTATTTGATCACTGCCGATACTTAGATAAGATTATGAAATGTAGGTATAATTTAAGTTCATAGAGTAAATACTATTATTGACTTCGGGTATCATTTATATTGTGTATTATTATCGTATTGTTTTAAATACGAAGGATCAAGGTTTGCCGTATTTTGTTGTTGTAATTTAATTATAATGTATTCAATTATCACCAAATTTCAGTTCAGCAATTAAAGTTCCTCACAAAAAAAAAAACAGTGTGATAGAAAAATAATTTATTTGGCTACGTGCAAAGTAATTTAGTTTTAGCTGTTTTCTCTTCTTTGTTTGTCAACCAAACATTGGTAAAAGTTTGGTTATCAATTAGGATTAAATGGAAAGTTCTGATTGTCAGGGGATACAATTAGACATTGTGAGGTGTTACGCATAACAGAAGAGATTTTCAAGAAATAAAAATTAGGCGTTGCACACAGTACAGAAAGCACTAATGCAAATGGGTGCTGTGCCCAAAGTTAAAGATAAGCGTTCGAAAAAGGGGTATTGTGCCGTGGTTGAAGAGTAGGGAATATGAACTCATAATCACTTACTCGTTAGAGTTTCTTATTCTAAAAATTTTGACAAAAGAATAACTGTAATAGGAGTTCATCGGTCATTACTACAAAAGTTACCGATGCAAAAAATTAATTGGTCCACAGTTCTAATCTAAATAAAAAAAAAGATAACCTAAACTTTTAGACAACTGATGAGAACAAAGAAATGTATTTATTAATATGTGTTTAAAGAAAGAAGAATATTAAAGAATGTTAACGGTGTGGTTTAAAATCTCAAAGGAAAGTGAAATTGGGGAAATTAGCGATGTTCGGGAGTGACCTCCGACGAGAAGATTGGCAGGCTGACTGCTTGAAGGAGATAAATTTAAAGTTTGGTAGATCCGTCTATATCATATAGAATAGAAAGATAATGCTCTAAGGTAATAGTGTCATATAATAATGCATATAACATAATTGTAACATATAAACTATTCATTTCAAATTCTTTACAGACGTTTTAGCAGAATTTGCTACATCAAATTGTAAGAGTTGATATTACTGATGAATTACTTTATACATCGACGAAAGAACGTTGGAAGAAAATGGAGACAGTACGTAATTGTTAAATGCTGGAAATGATAAAATGCGTATGATTCTTTAAAAAATTAGGGTACAGTTGAAGTGAAGACTGCTACATATAATATATATATAATATTTTATAATATAATATATACGTATATTATATATATTATATATATTATATATTTATAGGTTATGATAAAGTTTTAGAAAAGCGTATAGTATTATGGTATATATATATACTACTATATATATATTATATATAATAGTTATATATCAATTAATTAGGTGGGGAGGTAACATCCGCAATGATGAAGACCGATCTCGCACGCGAATCCGTGGAGCTCGCAGCATTATATTAACATTGATCGCCTCGCATCAGCGCTTTTCCTGCGGATGTTGCGCGGATTTTATTTGATAAATAATTTTTACTTCAATAAAAAATATACTTACAGATGAATCTTACGCGCGCAAATTTTTACAGGAGGTTGCAGAGAGTTTGCGCGACTGCGACTCAATGTGTTGATGACTCATGATCGTCTCAGGAAGTTCATATATTTGAGTCAACAGAGTCCACAATGAGATGTATATGATGCCAAAAAAAATTCAGGGCTCTAAAAGCTTCTGATCTCCGTGTAATCAATTAATTCAACCGGCTAGGAAGAATTTTGACATCTTCAATGAAAATGAATGAAGGTTTAAAAAAGATGGGGATAAAGAACAGTGATATGTTCATATAATAGAGTTAAAATAGAACTATTAGTTCTGTGGAAATTATGACCTTGAGCCATTGACTATTGGCTTAAATTTGCATACCATTTTGTAACGGGCAGAGTTTTTTTTTGTAAAAACACTATTAGAACATAGTAGGATCGAATCACTTGTTTTCCGTTGACAAACTTCAATCGAAAGTCTATTAATCGACCATTAGTGAACGGAAATTACATCAACATACTTTAGAAATTAATTCAATCACGATTGCACTGGGAAGATTTCTTCAGTGCCAGTATGTAATGAAGGAACATGAAAGCACGATGTAAAAGATGTAGTGCAAGAATGATTGAAAGCTATCGAGAGAAAACGATTTACGTATAGATAGTATCATGTGGAATAAGTATAAAGGACAAAGATGATTTTTTACTTCACGCTTTAATTGTTAACAACGTACAAGGGTAAATGTGTGAGCTTGTCCCTCAGAACTAGTGTACAAGTTGGATTGAGTATTTAGCATGCGTGGGCTAAAGATTTTACTAAAGAATGTGAGTTGAACGAAAAGACTCTCAGCGATGAAGGATAGACAGAAAATTGTGTTTTTGCATTCGAGAAAAGCTTTCTATAATTTACACATTTCATATAACTAAGATGTTGCAAATAATAATATATTAAAAAATCTTTGTAAACTTTCATTATAAGGGATCAGGAGGATATGGGGAAAAGGGACTGGTAGAGGAGTGACAATTTTGGAGTTGAGGTTCCATTCTGAGACACACCCTGGTAAAGAGAAGAATTGTGATTATTAAGATTGATGGCTTAAAACTCTAAATATATTAGGTATATATTATTATTATAAAGTATAATTATTATTAATTATATATATATTAGGTTTAAGTATGACTAATAAAACGATAATATATGAGGCGATACATATAATTTATATTATATATATTTACTATAATATCAATCTATCGTCAAGCTTGAAAAGTGACAATCTTTGATCAAGAGTATATTTTTGTTTAATGAATTAAATATATAGTAATGAAGTAGTAATCATATTACTTTCAGAGTAGCGTACGGCTATAATATATTATATATATATATAGCTATTTATTTATATCTGAGTAGATATAGAAGATTTGTTATATATGATCAATTATAATTAGGTCTGGATATCTATGCAGCTGTCTCAATAAATATAGGGTTATATATATATATATATATATATATGTTAATATATATTCCTGGGGTATATAAATGCAAGTGAGTTTATATGATAAATCATATATAAATATACCTTATCTAACTACTCAAGTTAGTACATTATATAGTCAGTAGTGTATAGTAAGTAAGAATATCTTGAGCATATAATATGCGCAGCAGCTGGTTGTCGAAAGTCATGACTGTTCTCTAAACACTGGGCGGTGACGCAAGGGACCGTTAGCTTCGTGAATATCAAAGATACAATCAAGAAATCAACGTTGTAGATAAAAGATAAATAATATAAAATAAATCGGTTAGTTATATATAATGATATATATTATGGGTATATAAAAAAATTATTATTGCTTACTAGTTATATATCTATTATTTCTTTCTATTATCTGGTTTATAATTTTATCTATAAATAATAATGATATATATATTAGGCGTTATTCGTTTTTAAATATATGGGCTATACGAAAACGTAAGAAAAATGCTCGAGGTTATGCATTTCAGTATTTTTGATCATACTTAATGAAAAAATTGTAGAAAATGCTTTCGCAGAGTAAGGAATTTCTCAATTCTGTAGGTTGACTATTTCCAGTGCTAAGCGAATTAGCACGTTCTTAACGAAAAATGTAAACAAAAAAGATGACGGCGTGGTTAGGCCCGTTGAATTGAATTGAATTTATTCATTTCATAATAATAATATTACATCAGCTTTAAGTCTATAATTTTCTCAATGGTAAGACTCCATCATATTGGGTTGTTTGGTTTCAACTATTTGATTTGAACCGTTATTTTTTTTTTTTCTGCTTATTCCAAAACCACATACTTATATCACAATAGCTTGATATCTCAATTTTTAAAAACAGAAGTGAAGCTAGCACTGAAAATCGCGGAGTCGTTTAAACTGGTAATTCGTACTAAAACTGGGTGGCATTTACTTATTTACGAGCAGTAAGCATCAAATGACGAAGGTTCTAAATTAAAAGCAAAGGAATACATAAATTCATTCTATCGTAAAAGCTTCGTTATTATTAAATTAACGATTAATGGAGATATTTCTAAGAAAATTAGTCACGCAAGGTTAAGGTATTTTAGTGGGCTTGCATATGAGTTAAATCATATCGCAATTCAACCACTAAATACTAACTTAGGGACTATTTACTTTATTTTATCTCTATTAATCAAATCTTTGCTAATTTAGGTCCCGCATACACAAGCCTTTGTATTTGTTCTGATTGGACAGTTTTGTCTCATGAGAAATTACCTTTCTCCGTATATTTTCTAGCTTTAGCCTTATCCCTTCAAACATTTTTGATAAACTTGTTTAACTATGTTTACTCGTTTTCTACGTTAAAACAACTTTCGACCTATAATAAAACGAATTAAGCTATATGTGTTCTATTTAACTTCCTGTTTATGTCGGCTTCCTGCATTGAGAACCGTTATTCGCAATGTTTATTCCCTTTCAGATTAAACCATTTTAAACAAAACTTTCCACAATGAAATTTCTTTAATCTTATAAAAGACTGCCATTGAGTTGTTGTATGTGCACGTGTAATATTTGTATTCTAAGAGAAAGTGGTTATTGTTTAAATAATTTTTATTATCTGAAAGGGAAGAACATGTGAAAGGGATTCAATGGCAGGAAGCGAGAGCATAAAAGGAATGTTATTAGGAAATCAATGGCTATAAGTTGTTATAGGAGCGATGAAGTGTTAGTGAGATAACGAGTTAACAAGTTTATTAAAAATGATAGAGGGATAAAGGCTAAAGTAGAAAATTTACGGAGAAAGGTGTTTCTTCAATTATGGAAAATTCAATGCAGAACAAATAAAACAGGACTTGTGTATGCGGGCTAGACCTCGACCGTTATTATTTTATGTATTAAGAATTATGAATAAAAGAATTTAGTCTCAAGTAATGTATTAGTGGGATTGCGATTAATAAATTCGCAAGCATACAAATACTTTACTTGGAACTAATATGTCGAGAAATATCTCCTTTTAAATACGAAAAATGTCTCCATTCAGAAGCGTTTAGATAGAATTAGAATTTTAGTATTTCGTTTGCTTTTAATTTAGACGTTTTCGTCATTTGTGCTTACGCTCGATAAGAATGCTATAACCCAGTTTAGCACGATTACGCAAGTTAAACGACCGGATTTCGTGCTCTAGGATACTCACTTTGTTTTTAAAATTGAATTCGAGACTATTGTGATATGAGATATGTGGTTTTGGATAAGCAGAAATAAATAAAATATACGAGTTTTAATTCAGATATTATTAATAATATATGGCAGAATATTAACGAGTATTAATTGATCTGACCAGTTTATTAAAAAGACAACATGTAGACATTGACGAGATGTACTTTCCCGGGAAAGATATAAAAAAGTGATAAGTGCCTATTTAGAACGTGAAAAAGATCAACTATTTCGATGATGTGTGTTGTTAATCTACTCATGTTGGAATGAATTTGATGTTAAAGTGAGATTATATTGAGGCTGTTTAGTTGACAAATTCACTCTATTTATATTCAAGCACGGGGCCTAACTCGCCGCCAATCTTGTTGTTTAATGTTGGGTCTGATAATTGTAACGTGCTTTTATTCGGCTTAGGCGTAGGCAAACTAGCAACATTACAGAATGAGGAAATTCCTTACGTGGCTGGACAGATGTTCTTCAGCAATAGATTTCGATTAGTTTTGACAAATAACGAGGCAAGCTGGAGATGGGGATCTATAAGTTGCGAAAGAATTCCAGAGATAATGAAAAACAAAAAACTCGTTGATGTTCCTTTTAGAGGTTAACGAATCAGCATAGATTTAGTATCATAGTCAATTCTTTTTTAGTCTCTCATTCTACTAAAAAAGTATTATACTCTCTTTAGACACCGACCTGGTTTATTTATGAACTAAAATGTTTATAAAAGTTATAATAATTCATTATATATAAGAAGTTTTGGTTTAATATTATTTATTCTTTATTATAATTACTATAGTTTATTATTATTGTGTATGAAAAAGTAAAATGAATTTTAATGCGCGAGCTATACGGCCTGGGTGGGATTCCGAGAGCGCAATGTTAAAAGATGGGATCAGTTAAGGTTGTATGTACGAGAACACATATGGCTGAGTCTTAAGATATTGTATATAGTGGAGGAGTGATCGGTTTAGATATATAATGATATATACAACTATATAAGTATATTTTGGCATAAGTCAGCTAACAAAAGTAATAAATAAGTACTATAAAACGTTGGGTCATAGCTCCATAGAAGTTAGCAATAATATAAAGGATATACTATATAGAAAAGTTATATACGTATATATTATAATATACTTATATTACAAAGTTATAAGTCCATAAAGTTATCAATACGATTAGACATTGTTAGCTAAAATCTTATCATGATAGCAGCAGTAAGCATAGTATCTAGGAAGTATATCGTATATATATATTAAATTGAACTTAGGCTATATAGTATATGCATAGTCTACAACTGATAAAAAATGGAAAAACAATAGTCTTAATATAATATAATTATAAATACTTAGTGATGCTCAGATGTCATTTTGGCGAATGTTTAGTTGATACTATAATATAGATAGTCTGACTCATACCTTTATCCCTTAGATAAGTATTATATAATTATACTATATAAGTAAGTAGATATATATTATATTATAGTAGTATATTAATAATAATATGATTATTACATAAGTATATATATTATTACTAATAATATTATGCCCGTAAAGTAGTATATTAGAGTCTCTCTAGCAAATCTATAGTCAGATCTGATTAGTTACGCACTTGTCAGTTATATATTTATACGTAAGCACTAATAAAGGTGGCGAGAACGGGACCTCAGACTCGGAAGATACACGCCCACCAGCCTCTATTTCACAATCCTCCGAATTCTAATGGTATGAGTTACAAAGAGGATTATATACTGTATTTTGCAGCTTAGTATTCGAATGTAAATATAGGAAGGTGTGCATTGAGAATATCATTTTTTTTCTGCAACTTTCTCTGCTGAGAGTCTTTTTTCTGTTCATCATATAGTAGCCAAGCTTTGATACTCTCTCACTTGGACACTAGTTGGAGACAAGAGACACAGTATTTATCCTTATGCAAGTTTACTTAGCGTGGGTAAACATTTTTAGCTTAACTTCCACTAACTGAATAGTATCTAGTCCCGTTTTTCTTGTGATCAGTTTTCATCATTTGCACTACATCTTTGGTAATCTGATCGATGTGTTCTTCTTATCACTGGACTGAGAAACTTCTTCCAGTGAAATCTGTTATGTTTAATTATAGAAGATGTTAGTTTCTGGGATTTCGTTTATTTCTTTTTAATGGGTGGGATTTAATAGACTATTCGGATTGATGTTATGATCACTGAAAACGATATTTCATTATTTACTTTTGTATTTAATATTTGTGTATAAAAATGGCTATTGCCTTTATAACGGGGATTAAGTAAGTTGCAATAAGTTTGAAGCGTATAATTTTACAGCAGATATAAAGCTTTTTTTAGCTTTAGTTAATGATATTTATTCACTTTTAAACGCCGTCATATTTATCAATGTTGAAGAATGTGTATAAATATTCTTTCACTTAGCGTTGAGATTAATGGTATTTTACATCGGACAGAGTCTAGTAAAAGAGGCGCGTGATTTTTCTGTTTTTTGGCATGCAAATAATTCATGTGCACTTCGCTGTTGTCGCTATGGATATGGTATTAATGAACTTCTAGATGTGAGAATCAATGAGGTCATATTCAGCAGTTCGTGTCGAGTTCCACTCTCGTCATTTAAATTTATGCGTAAGAGCGTTCATGCTTAGCTTTTGGTAGTTAATAAATTATAGTATGCAAGAGTGTGGAGAATATCCGCGCAACTCGCAGGGAAAGCGAAGCTGGACATGCGGAAGGCGGATTCTTAATAATGTTGCGATGCTTCCAGGATGCGAATGCACGGATGCAGATGTTACCTGAATACAATAATATATAGGTGATTAGGCTGAAAGTTACAGACGCCGTGATACAGTAAAATCTATACTATATAAGTTATTATTATTAATTTAAAGTATATTAACCCACGGGTATGGAGCGTTCCCTGTATTCTCTGGGTATGTAAAGACTGGATATAATAAGATATATTGTTCCTTTTTTAATAAAAAGTCAAAACTCTTGGGCGTTATATTTATTAATATTATATATCTAAATTAGATATTGATTTGGTTTTGGTCGGTTTTCGGTGAAACTGTGGTTCAGTACTTAGGTATTACTATTGGTAAGAGTGTATATCAACTTTCTAAGATAGATAGAAAAAGGAAGAGTGTTGTGAGTTTACGTGCAAGAATGTTCTATATTCTGTCTCCAGTACTCTCAACGTGTGTGTGTGTGTTCGAGCAAATTAATCTCATTCAGTAATTTCATCAAGTCATATTACAATAGGTTAATGCTGATAGAATTCTGTAAAGCTCTTGTAAGCGTCTGTGTGTTGAATGATGTTGAATTCTTGTTTTTACAAGTTATATGCATATAATGGACGTACGATTATCGTGAGTATTTACCTTCATTATTGATCTATTACTAGGAATTAGAACGTCCTACACTTAAAGTATTTATCTCTCGATAAGGCTGATCGAGAACTTTTTGTTCGTCGTGAGATAGTCATCTTAATTGCCAAATTTGCATTGTCTTGAGACTAAGAAAAACGTTCAATTATTATGATTTTCGATTATAAAAATATGTAATAAAATGATTTCTTAGTGAAAAAATAGTAACTTAATGTTAAGAAATTTCTGCATTTTTAACATTTTAGATTAATGAAATTAGTATTTTTTTTTGCATTACGTGCTTTAAATGCATTTGAATGAGTAGCTGAGCAACATTATTTTGGGTATTATACTGTTAACTAATTATTTTGGACGAGAGTAGTGGATTAGTATAACTTCTTTGAACAATGTAGTGCACAAAGTACCGGTGTTTCGAACGCTTATTTTAAGTTTGGGCAAGCACGCAATTTTAGCGTGTATAGTGTATATTGTATTCGAAGTGAGCAACGCACTCTAATTTATATATCCTAAGCAACGGTGTCGATGTCATTTGTGGTATGCAAACCCTCTTATTTCATATATTCAAATTTCAAATAGGTAAATCGAGCTTATTTATACTACGGGGCCAAAAATTAATTTAAAAATGTTGAAAAGAAAGAAAAGCTAAACACTTAGATCGTCTGACGTGGCAAATAGTTATATATGTATACAACCTGGGTTATTTGTGTTTGATGTTAGTGAAGAAACTTATATTAAATTTAGTCGAACTCTGAAATTTATCTTTATACGGATTTAAAGAAACTAACATTGCACATAAAAAATAAAAAAACAATAGCTGAGTAGAGATGCCCGTGATGAATAATCTATTAGAATATAACAAGAATAAAGAGTGATAACTCGAATAGAGAATTAATAGTATACTCTATGGGGAACCATGAAAATTACTTAACCTATCAATAGTTCAATTATACAATGTACAATATTTAAAGGAATTGTTGATGTATATATTTGTCTAAATTTAAAATATTTATGTTTTGTTTTTGTTTAAATATGTTTAATTTATTGTGAAATTACCGCGCGCATTTTTTCTTTTGTGTATATTTTTTATGCGATGAGAATAATAACTGTATCAATTTAGCTTCGTATTACGGGAGTATTGGTATCAGCCGGGTATAGACATAATCCACGCACTCTCCAAAGAGCAATATGTAATTGTCTTAGTTATTAAAAATGCACCTCAGAGAGGAGCAGTGACTTGGCCGTTTTGGCTCTAGCTTTGAATTAAAAATCTACACAAAAGTGGGCATAGTTCTGTCTTGTAGCTTCATTAAAAAGGTCTTATACCACAAGGAGCATAAATGTTACTATGTGGCTTCATTACATGCCGACCCAAAAAGCATTAGCTGTCGTTGGCTTTCAAGTAAGTTGTATGATGGTAAAAGGATGATACATGTCGTGTTGTACAGTAGTGAGACACAGACTGATATTTTTTATTGATAGTACATGCTAGGACACTTGAATTAGGTATGAGCTAGTATATACAACTGATAATAAGGTGATATTATGTGTAAAGATATAGTATAATAGAGGTGAGTAATCAATAAGAAATAATAATGTAATGATTAGATAATATAATTACCAGTATATATATTATAATATATATATTATAGTAAAGAACTATATAAGTATAGTGAATGTCATAATTGTTTCCATAATACCGTAATATTATAATAAAACGTATTACTATATATATATACATAAAGACTTAGTGTTTAAGGTCATAATAGAACCATCACTTAGCTTTCTTGAATAGGATGGTAACATAAACCATAATAATATACTGTATATCAAAAATATGATAGCGTATTATGTGTAAAATAGTATTAAATAATTAAAAACGATAAAGCACACTTTCAAAAATGACATTTTCCTGTCTTATTTTTTTGGCTTGTTGCTTAATTTAAATAAAAAGTTAAAAGGTCTTATTTTAAACTAAAGGTAAGTATCAATACTTCCTCTCGATATTATTTGCTTTGCAATTTATATATTCTGTTTATTGAATTCTGCTGTGTGTTTTTTTTTTTCAAATGTTTGCCCCCCTCACGCCTGTATCTTGGAGCCTTCGCTTCTGTTAAAGAAATTCTTACCTGCCTTTTAATCATTCTTTGCTGACGTTTTTTTTGCATGATACTCAAGTGCGGAGAGATTAACTTTGAGAATAGAGGAAGATTGTCCGTTTCGATGAAAATGTGACTGTAATTATGCAATTTATTTTATGTTTTGAAATTAATGTTTATTAATAATTTATTTTCCATTTGATAGTGCTTGAGGCCTAGCCCCTAACTATACCATTTCAATAATATTTGTTTCCGTTGATACTGCATCCTTTTTAACATATCGACAACGACAACTAGAAAGTGGTAGAGAAGCGTAGTTGCTATTGACCTACCTTGCTACTATATTCCTTAACTTATGTCTTTGACACTTTCTGTTTTTCTATCTTTTTTCGGCATTTTATGAACAGGTTCCCTAGAGTGCGCATGCTGCTACTACGTTTGAGTGTTCCGGTTCTCTAGGGTCGTGGGTCTATACTAATCAATTGTGTGAATAAACGATATCCTACATAGCTAGTATAAGTTCATTATTTTTGTACATAGTGATCTATCTTATATTTCTATGTAGATCACTATAACACATAGAAGTAGATTACACAACAGTGGGCAAAACGTAGGTTTTAATTGAGATTGAGAAGAAGTCTGTATCGATAATGTTAAATTTTATTCTGCTAACATGTGTGATATTTTGTAATGGAGAGTTCGATATTATCGACACACTCTCCCCTAATTTGTGGGGAAGGAAAGAAGTATATCTTACAAAAAAAGTCGATGAACTAAGACACGGAACAGCTATCACACATTGGGGATAGGACAAGGGTTCAGTAGGTGCACACGGGACAAATTCTTGGCTGACATAATTCTACCGTTACAACGCGTAGCATAGCAAGTAAAACACGGAAATCCTTGTAGGGGACCTGCGATGCTAATTTATCAGCAACCGGGGATGGGAGACACACTGACGGGGAGAGAAATAGTTGCTACCCGTTGGCGTTACATAGTACAGAAGGTTTTGGGAGAGAGTGGGATCAACCACAATGGTGATAGGAACAAAAGGTAGGAAAGCTGGGTTATATTAAGTAGATCGCACTGAGACGACATAAGTAAAGGAGCAAAGAATGGCCGAGATTGCGGCGAATCTCAACAATGGAACAAATTTCCAGCTAGTGTCAACACTATCGAAAACAGGAAACGCGGTACACCAAAATTTGGAGTAGACTTTGCGTTTAGGGGAACTTGTTAATATAATTTAACTATTCACACGTGATCTATTGGCCGCAGTAAGAGAGAGGCTGCCATGAGGAGGATCAGATATATTTAAACAATAGTCGACCTAAGGATGTGGATTACGGCAAGAAGGGAGGGCCGGCGTGGCCCGGTCAACCACTGATTGGGACGACAAAGTAGACTTACGCGACGCGAGTTGCGCCAAGATCCGCGCTCTGTCCCTTTTACAATCATGTGTGCACATCGTACATTGGCAATCAACACAACCTGATATGTAGACGATCGAGACTGGTTGAAGGTCGATTTACCTTTCAACAATCAACACGAAATGGATAATGGCTCTTTGTAAAAGAGTCGTAGGTTGTAGATACTGCTAATTGGAGGTTTTACGTACACAGTTGTGGCAGGACACACACGCCGTGCCGGGTTAAGAATAGATGGTTGGCAATCAAGCGAGCAGCAAGGATCCGAGGGGGGTAAAATGATAGTCCGATCTAATAAGGTGGAATATGTCATTGAGAATGGGATCCTTTTCCCGTTCTACAACGTATTTGGAAGAATAGTGGCGTAGATAACATATCAGATCAACATGAAGATGAGGTTGGAGGACAACATTGGGTTGTATTGAGGGGGATATAAGAAGGTATTGATGTACTAAGAAGAATATGCAGGGTAAGATGTATAGGAGACAACAGCTTATTGAATGTTTTCTGACTAATTTACGGAAGGTTAAAACCCATCTTAATAGGATCATAGATGAGTAAAAGAGAAAAATATAAGTGTGATGGATAGGATGATATCCCTATATATTTTTTTCACCTCTTGTATGAACGATACCTTGTATGCTCTTAGGTGGGGTTTAAGCCGAGATGGGGAATTCGGGTTTTTCATGATGTGAAATATTGAAATAGCTCTGTGGTGCGGAAACATAATAATAAAAGATCAGTACCCATTGCAAGTACAACAACTTATACAAGCATCCATTACAGTATGTGAAATGCTTTGGCGGGAGTTCCAATGAGTTGGGATGCATTAGTCAAAAATAATCTCGCAACACTAATACTACAAAACAACGACTCACAAACAAAACAATGACTCCACAAATACCATCACAGGAAGTTATTTCGGAACCATATTCACCTGAGGTGATTGATATTTCAAATATACAAACACATTCCAATTCACTACAACCCTTACCTATACAAACACAAGAATATTACAGTCAACAACAAAATATCGTACCCCGGGGATATCTAACCTATCCCGGTTATGAACAACAGAATTATCAACCAGTACC
>JABUQX010067106.1:25000-27500 GCA_015478945.1 Trachelipus rathkii | reverse complement strand
TTATATATATAATATATAGTATATATATATATATATATAGAGAGGAGAGAGAGAGAGAGAGAGAGAGAGAGAGAGAGAGAGAGAGAGAGAGAGATATAGCAAAAAATATTCACATTATATACCTAGAGTTGAGTTATTCTATTTTAAAAGTTTTCTTTGATAGAAAATTGATTTTATATGGTTAGAAATTATATTTCAAGTTGTTTTTTTTAATTATTCTTTTATTATTCTGTTATTTTATTATTATTATTATTATTATTATTATTATTATTATTATTATTATTATTATTATTATTTATTATTATTATTATTATTATTATTATTATTATTATTATTATTATTATTATTATTATTATTATTATTATTATTATTATTATTATTATTATTATTATTATTATTATTATTTTTTTATTTTATTATTAGTATTTTTTTAATTTATTTATTATTATTATTTATTTTCTTAAATATTGTTTGTTAAAATATTATTATTTGTAAACTGTCTATAAATTTTCTGTCCTCTCGTTTGCAGAAGCCGACTTGCCACGTTTTATAATTGATTGAAAAATAACATTATTCAATAGCGATGATTCTTACACTTTTTGTTTAAATTTTAGATAATCTTTTATATGTATTATGTAATATTTTCTTCAATATGACCAATTTTCGCAAAAAAAAATAAGAGAATTTTATCGTAACTTTATGAAATTTGAAGAAGACCGATCGTTTTTATACTGATAACTCGGGCTATGCCTGAGCAGCCCGAGTGTAGGAGTCACCTCTGATATATATATATATATATATATATATATATATATATATATATATATATATATATATATATATATATATATGGGAGAATCCGAATTGCTTGCTTAGCATGCGGCGCAAGCTTAAGGAAAAATAATAAAAGAAAATTTTGTCAGTATACTGTGATTAGAGAATAAAGATGTCGATATTTATTATTCTTCTAACGCTTCTATTAACAATAATTTAAAATTTATATTTAATTTTCATTCACGAGCAGCCAACGTGAATAAAAATTTCACTAGTCAATACAATTTTTGCGGTAACTCGAGTTTCTGATTTTATGAGAAGTTTAACATGGTAAACAGGTGCGCACGCATGAAATTATTCAATGCGAAAACACTATAAAAGCTTGCGATACTTAACAGCAAGCAAATACTGTGAACGAGAGCGAATAACGCATTTCAGAGTGTTTCTTTAATATTCGCTCATATCCTCATTATTCTTAACTTTCTAAAAAAAAATGACGAAGAATTAGGATTTTTTCTGCTAGTCTGGTTAGAGTTGCCATATTGGCTATTTCGTAGCCAAATTTCTTAAATTTGTCATAAAATATGAAAGAAAAGTTTCATTCCAAATAGAGTAATTAAGTATCGAAATTTATATAAAAATAAGATATTGATAATTGCAGAAAATTATGCGAATATTTTAATTAAACTGTGGAATTAGGAAAAATAGAAAAATGCCCTAAAAATGGAGAAATAGTCTTGTCTGGCTGCGTATGTTAACGTTTTATGCAATTTTCTGTGTTTTGGTGCTTTTTTTAAATATCTAAGTTGAATTTATTTTATGATAGTGACAGCAAATACAAAAGTGAATGGGGAAAAAGTACTCATAGAGTCGGGATGCTTTCAGTAAGCTCCGTCGCTTTTCAATAAAATGTTGATGACTTGATGACTTAAAATTTCGATATACATTTTATTAGAAAGTGGTACAGAAGTTTCTTCAGAAGAACAAGAGGGCAGAGTTTATCTTCAAGTAAAGAATAGCTACGGTGATTCACTACTCAATATCAGATTTGCAGGTAATCTTTGTATTTCAATTACATCAATTATATATGTATATATATATATATATATATATAATGACTATTGTTATAGTATACATGTTATATTATTATTATTATCGCTGCTGTTATATATATATATATATTACTATTATTATTATTATTATTGTTATTATATAATTATTTTATTACATATATAGTTATATATATATATATATAGTTATTATTATCTATTATTATATATATTATTATTGGTTATTATATATTATTATATTATTATATATTATTATATATATATTATTACATATTATTATTATTATATTTATTATTGTTATTATGTAGAGTATATATATATATATATATATTATTATTATGTTATATATATATATATATTATATTATATTATTATTATATATATATATATATACAGAAGAGTTATATATTATTTATTATTATATATATATTATTATTATATACATTATATATATATTATTATATATATATTATTATATATATATATGATATATATACATTACATATACATATTATTGTTGGTTACTATTATATATATATATATATATATATATATATATATGTTGACAATTCCGCATGCTCACAAATATTTTCGTCAGGATTCGCCCCTGATATCTTCTCTATATATATATATATCTCTCTCTCTCTCTCTATATA
>JABUQX010067106.1:12500-15000 GCA_015478945.1 Trachelipus rathkii | reverse complement strand
AAATACAGTTTTTTCCTCCACAGCAGCTCCATCATTCCCCTGAAGCGTAAATTTATGCACTTTAATTCATCTAATTGTGAGGACATGCGTCCGTTTTTTTCGTAAGCTACCGTCTGTGGAATGAATCCTGCCTTGACTCGGGAGGATGCTTCGAGTTACCGCTGAAAAAAAGGGTATAGAGGTTAGAATCATCGGATAGGGATGAGGAGGTTTCACTCCATCTTCAACTAAATCTTTTGCTATCAAAATCCATGGTCTAGGAGTTTGTTCTCGGCCATTCAGGCGAGAGAGACATTGCTCATCGGGCATGGAAAAAACTTTTGTTCTTCCTAATCCACTCTTACTAAAATTTTCACTTCGACTGCTCGGAATCGTTGCAAAGATACTACTCGACGGCTAAGGGCCTGTTCACTAAAAGAGTGCGCCAACCTGTTTCGAGTTCTTCAATGAATAAAAAAATTTCTGGGCCTCTTGCCTCTCTTGCTAAAAAATCTTCCACCACCAAAAGACTTTTGCAGACATCTGTAACAATGATCTAGCCAGAATTTACCCCCCCTTTATCTGAACGCTTACTGACGACAGTTCTGTAGCTAAACTCTCCCTCTGGAAAAAAGGCCCAATCTCTTCGCCCTATCCTTTCATCTCTATATTCTACCCTGGACGATTTCTTGGCATTCCCTCCTTCCCTACTCCTTCGCCTCTCAGGTTTCTCAAAAATCTTTACCTGTTGATTAACACAGAATGATCGTGTGTTTGAGATCTTGAGATCTGGTTGATTGGAAACCAGAAGGTAGTTGACCCAGACCTGCATTCCCTCAGTTTGACGGGAGGTTGTGCTTCTAGCTGTCGGCCCTGTCCTCGTTCAACTCTACCTCTTATGTTCATAATACTATACTTGTTCCATGCTTGAACCACGGAATATGTCAGTTGACCCAAAGCCACTCGTGATCCTATCAGACACTATCGGTCCCACATATAGCTCTCATCTTGCCTATCATCCTAAATCAGTGGTGCCGCAACTTTAGTCTATCGCGCAAGCCAAAATTAAGAATTTTAAAAATTTTAGGCGAAGCCACCACATAGACGACGAACCACTTATAAACATTTAATTTATGGTTATATATATAATATATAATAATATATATGATAGTATATATAATATATATAATATATAATATATATATATATATATATTATATAATATATATAATATTATATAATATATATTATATATATATATACTATGTACTATTAATATATACAGCACACACGTTGCCGAGCTCATTCGAGCGGGCAGGCTCTTCCATGCAGGGTAAAAGAAAAAAACAAAAAAAAAGAAAGGAAAAGAAAAAAAAAACAAAAAAAAAGGAGAGTAGACAATTCACCCAGTCCCTTGCTTGACCGCGTATAATTCCCTCCCTGTACTCTGTGAAAGCCACGCGACGGGACATATAAAGGAGAGGCGAAGAACATTGAATACTGCAGGAAAATAGAGATGAAAACAATTAGTTCAACAAAACAGATGTGGTGGAAAGAAGGAGGGACCACAACGAGTGATCCTTGAGTCTCCAATATTTACACATTATTTCATGTGAGAGTAAGGCAGAACAGCCCTTGTTTACCGAGGGCGGACGCAAGTGGTGAGGAATGTGACGAGGTTCAATTGCTCCGAGCACCGTGCCATTGAATACCTATAGAAAAGGAATTGGGCACCAATATCATCCGAAGAGAAGAGGATCATGGGAAATAATAGAAAGTGTTGACAGTTTATTAGTCTCTTTACCTTATCTCAACACGTATTACAACAAGGAGGTGGACGGGGTCCACCCAAATGTGATAATAGTATTCCATACAGGCGAATATAAACTCTTACTTATTACTGAGAATCTGGAGCCCAGAAGAAAAATTCACGCATCTAAACAAAATTCCCAGCTTCATTGAGATCATTGTAGCACCCCCCGATTGATAGGAGGCGTCCAAGACAATTCACTTTTATGTTCGGGTCCAAGAATATTTAATGGTTTGTTTAACAAGTGAGAACATTAGGAGCCGTCCAAGGGGGAAGGAAAGTGGAGGTGTTTGGAGAATGAGCAAGTTTGAGTTTTTTCTTTTAAAGAATAATTTCACAAGAATGCGGTTAGCCCACTGAGATTTCCCGACCACATCGGCAAGAATTGAATCGGAAAAATGTAGACGAGAAGACAAACCTAGATACCAAACGAGGGAGCACATTTGAAATGAGTGAGGGAATGGATGAGTTGGCTCAGCAGCCATAATGAATCAGAGTTAAGAAGTCCAAGCTAAGATAAAGACCGTTAAAAGAAAATAGGAATAAAGGTGTGAAGTTATGACTAAACAGATACTCATGAGGAGGAACACCACAATAAACAGAAAAGGAAAGAAAGAGTTCCATCAACAAGAGCTGAAATGGAACGATCCGAAAGAAAACTAGACAAGAGAGTAAGCAAAAACGAAGGAGGGAAAATTCAAAAGGAAGGTA
>JABUQX010067106.1:0-2500 GCA_015478945.1 Trachelipus rathkii | reverse complement strand
ATATATATATATATATAGATATATATATATATATAATATATATATATATATATATATATAGTATAGTAATATATATATATATATATATATATTGATATATTATATATATTTTTTTTTACAGTGACACCACCACTTCACGGCAGAGCCCTATTTCAGGGAGGGGGTAGTTACACGCCAAAATTGCATCCGCTAGCGCAAATTACGCAGATGAGCACAGACGCAGGCTTTAAGTGAGGGAGATTAAATTCGGCAGGGAGAACACAGAAGAAGAAGGAAAGGAAAAAAGACAATCTAAATTATCAAGCACCGCAAGCGAACTAGCCTTGGGAGTTACAATATCTACACAAAAACTCGTGAGCAGGACCACAGGCCACCCCTTGATGCTACGAGGCTCGTGAAAGGAAGTGGTACGCGAGTGTAAAGTTCCCTCGAAACACCTGCCGCTACGATACCTATAGAAAAAGAAATAAAGCACCAACATCGCGTGCAAAGATAGAGCGTCAAGTGAAGTGGAAAGTACAGAACAGTGTATAAGCCTGTTGGCTTTTGACTCGACCCTGTCCAAAAGCTCGGGTGAAACCAGAGCTCCCCCAGATATTTGAGAACAGTACTCCAAACAAGGCGGATGAGACCCTTGTATAGCTGGAGTAACGGAGAAAGAGGAAAAAATAGTCTCGCAGTCTAAAAAGAGATACTCCCAGTTTCTTTGAGGCCGCCTAGCAACCGTTGTGATGTTGAGGTTTCAGACATTTTTTATGTTTAGTGAGGCCAAGATAGTTTATGATTGGTCAACAGGAAGAGACGAGAGAACCGTCGACAAAAGAGATAGGAAAGTTAGAAGATGTTTTAGAGAGGGAGATGTTAGAAGTTGAGTTTTAAAGAATTAAATTTCACGAGGTTGAGACGACCCCAATCGAAATTCTATCCAGAATTCAGCGAGAATAGAATCGGAAAGATTGAGACGTGAGGCAAAATTCTAGAAGTAAAAGCAGGAGCAGAATTTGATGAATGACGTTTGTAAGACCAAAACCCTCGCTAATGATATTCCGAAGGGTGAGGTCATCGCAATGAGTGTGGAATAGAGTAGATGTTGCATGTGTCGTGAGAAGATTCATTAAGTGAAGGTGTTTCTAAAAATACACTTGAAAGAGTATACATAATAAGAAAAAAATCTCGAGATAGTTAGGAGATAAGACAGGACCCTCGAAGAAAAACACCCACACGATGGAGTTCCCCCAAGTTACAATCCACGAAGTACAGATGAAAAGTTAAGTCGCCTCCAAAAATCAAACAAACACACAGCCTTGATAATCACTGTCGACTGAAAGAAAGCTAGACATAAAGTAAGCTAAGAAGAGAAGTGAGTCTGAAACGCCCAGAAGGAGATGGAGGGACTTGGGAGGCAGACGCGTTGCCAAACCCGGTCAAAGTGCTTTTGGATTGTCAAGCGCCACAGCCGCAAAGTCTCACCCATCATAATTATGTTTTTCGTTCTCACAAGAGCGCCAAGAAAAACCAGTTAAAATCCGAATTGTCGTTTTCGACAAATCAAAAAAATAATTTTTTAGCGTAATTTTCTTTTAAAATAGGAAGAGATACTTATTCGATTCCAGTAGACGCTAGTTGAAGGCCGAAAGCCATACTGTCGAGTGTAGATTCGAAGTATGAAGATGAAATGAGATTCCAGATAGGTCTAAGAGACGGTGAGAGTAAGAAGGTGCTTCAAAGATCTTAGAATAGAATACAGTGTGAGAGCTATAGGCGCATAGTTAGAAGGATCAGAGCGACTTCCTTTTTTCGAATAGGTTGGACATGTGCGTGCTTCCAAACACTGAGGGAAAGGTGCTAGTATTGAGACAAGAGAATATAGTTGAACGAGGGGCGGGGTCAGCACGTAAGCACATTCCCTCAAAACTCTGGGAGGAAATGCCATCCGGCCCACCCGCCTTCCTAACGTTCAGTTAGATGTCTGCAGGAGCCCATGCACGGCCGATCAAATGTAAGTCACAGGCAAAGGACAACGATAGGGACACCTGTAGAGGAGAAGAATGAGGAGGAAGGAAGAAGGAGGAATCGTCCAGGGTGGAGTTAGAGGAAAATAGGAGGCCGAAGATGATTGCTAGCATTTCCAGTTGAAGTTAAAGCGACTGCGGTCCGGAGGCCATCCGAGAATCGGAATAAGAGGAGAAAGGCAGATTACAGAAGTTGTAGAGATGTTTATTCGGCGCAAAGATTCCGGGAGTTGCCAGAAAATTTGTATGCGATAGCGGAGAACCAGTCAGCGAGTGATGATATATAATCGGAGCAAGGGAGATATAGAAAAGCATCAAACGCTTCGGAGATCGTAAAACTGTTAGACGCAAGCACTTTCGTTTGAGAAATGACAAGCCCTGGCTTTACGGTGTCGAAGAGCTTAGGTATCCAAGATCACCCCTCTTGCGTTATTTTCAAGGCGCGTCAAACGTTTCTAGTCTAGTCATCATTGAACCTTTCTCTCTCT
>JABUQX010067105.1:0-22500 GCA_015478945.1 Trachelipus rathkii | reverse complement strand
TATGACAAATTTCAGCCAGATCCAATATATAGAATGCAAGAATGAAAAATTGACCGTATGACCCTTGATGAGTCATCTTATATGACACAAAATGTCATAAGAGGAATATATTACTTTTTACTAATTGTGGCTTTATATAGATATTTCATGCCTTTTTTCTAAATTTTTTGGAATTGCCCCACCCCAAATTTTCGTGACTCAAACTTTTTTTATTTTTTAAAAATATTTCTATTTAAATTTTTATTACTTTTTTTATACCAAATTGCTCACAAGAGACTATATTTTGTAACAGTGTATACAATAAAATGGTATCTCTAATAGTTTTTGAGATATACTGACTTAAGCACAAAAATTTCAGTTTTTTTTTGGTATTACCCTTCTTGACGGTATATATATAGGCCCTAGAAAATGATTTAACTAATTCCAAATTTTATTCATATGGTTACAAATCTATTGAATTAAGGCGTGGAAGGATAGGACATCTGAGGGAAGTCAATATGTTACATTCATTAAGAGATGAACAGATCGTGGGAATTATTTGCAAAATGACAAGGGGTAGAACTTTAAATGTTTAGTGTCTATGTGGGAGATTAGGGGTGACATGCAGAGGCAAGTGAGGACCACTTCTTGGTGTAGTTGCAGCCATAGACTGAATGCCACACACTCCATTTAAAAAAAAAACTTTTGATTAGATTTGTTAATTAGTTTGAAGGAAATTTGCCAGAAACTATTTTTATGTTTAAATATTAATTATGAAATATTATTTTTTTTAAATAAATATTAAAATGGACATCAAAACCACGAAAATTAAATAAAGACGAAAGAAGAATGACCCAAAAAAACCAATCAATGTTCAATAAAGAAAAGATTTTTTAGTGATTTCTTAATTTATAGTTATCTATATATAATAATATATTATATATATATATAATATATATATATATATAATATTATATATATAATATATATAAATATATATATATATATATTTATATATAATATATGATAATTATATATAATATATAATATATATATATATAATATATATATGAATAATTATAATAATAATATATATATATATATAAATATATATATATATATAATATATATAATATATATATATAATAATATAAATAATATATATTTATAAATATATAATAATTATAGAAATCTATCTACGTAGTACGACAAATACATACTCTTAATCCTCCTCTCCGAGTCCACTATACATCTAACTATCAATCACAAAATACGACTACCATACCTATATATATATATATTATATAAATATATAATAATATATATATATATATATATATAGTCTCAGGAGGGTAACGTGGGCCCCTTGAGTATGTAACTTCGTCTCCCCACTTTCCCCTAAAACACTTTTTGGATTTTTTTTCTACAATTCCACCTAGATATATATAGCTCAAGCAAAGAATATAGACGTCATAATAATATCGCCACCTCAAACTCCATTACACCTAGTGCTACTAGTGACATATTTGATTATCATAAGTTTTAAATAAAGCTCCATTTAGACACCTTGAAAGGGTGAATTGCTGCACCATTGGTGGATTAGTCCCATCTTGTTAAATTCCTTTTAGATAAAAATTCATTTTATATTTTTTAAATTTTTACAAAATATAGTAATTGTATATTATATTAAAATTAGTAAAAGTAATTAAAATTTCAATAATGATATGCATTAAAAATAAGAAGAAAATGTGGCCCAATTTCACCCCATCATCTTGACAAATTTTTTGACATTTTTTGGAATTCATTTTCCATATAATTTCATTTTTATCTTTAATTTTCACTTAATATTAAGTAACTGTTTATTATATTAAAATAGTAATAAGTAATAAAAATGTCCAAATAATACATAAAAAATAAAATAAAACAATTGGTGGCCCATCACCCTATCATCAATTTTATGCGGGAATTGCCAAGTGAGCGCCAGGAATTTAACCACTATGTACTTTTTGAAAAAAAATTACTTTGCCAGTTTAAAAGCTAACATACTCAATGATCCCTGAAAAAATTAATTAAAATCTTCATAAATTTTATTATTAAAACAAGTTAAAAACTTCACTATATTAAAGTTGAAATCAAATTTAAGCTTATATACCCTAATAATTTATTTTAAAATATATTATAATATATATAATATATAATATATATATATATATATATATATATATATATATATATATATATATATATATATATATATATATACATATATAATAATATATATATATAATATAAATATATATAATATAGTAAATATATATATAAAATATATACTGTATATATATTACTATTATTATTAACCTCCTTTCCCCAGATTGGTGGTGAGAATGCGTGGCATACACAGGAACAGAAAAGTAGTAGAAGAACATGACGAAGTCAAAAATAGAAGAAGAACAACGTAGCGAAAAGAATGCCCCCCCCATTACCTTCCATAATTATTATCATTATAATTATTATTATATATTATTGATTATATTATTATATTATTATTATATAATTATTATATTATTAGTATTAGTCTGTTTAGCACAATTTACCTTATTAAATCCATTTTATTTATTTTAAGAGAGCTTTCCTGGCAAGGAAGAAAACTTAT
This sequence comes from Trachelipus rathkii, assembly GCA_015478945.1. NCBI lineage: Eukaryota > Metazoa > Arthropoda > Malacostraca > Isopoda > Trachelipodidae > Trachelipus > Trachelipus rathkii. The sequence goes on along the minus strand of JABUQX010067105.1, from coordinate 19,868 downwards.
CTTTACCAGAATACATTAAAAATAAGGTAGAAGAAGTTATATAAAATCTGAGGTTAAAGAATTGGAAAAAGAATCTGTGTTCAAAGAAGAGACACTCATTAGTGATGTCATAAAATCTCAAAATCCGAGCGTCTGAGAGCAATCGAATTATTAAGTGTGAAAGGTAATTATCATTGTTGCTATTCCCTTAATCACAAGTGAAAAGATTAAGAGAGTATGATCGCCTTTTTTTATACTTGCTGCTTAAACGTCTCTACTGGAATGTTCAGTTTTGAGGTCTAACAGTATTCTGCAAGCATAGATGATGCATTCCATTTACCTTTGTATCATCGTTCTAGGACTGAAATATCCTGGAGGAATAGTTCTAGGTGCTCAGCGTTTACTCCACCACAGTTGTCTCTAAAAAAAATCAAGATGTGAATGGAGAAAATGAATTAGAATCTGGACGTGAGAATAAAAAGGAAGCCTTTGTTAGGAATGCCTCCAAAATAAGTATTGAGATGTGTTAACAGTAGAATAGAATGTCCAATAGGTATGTGGATATGAAAGGTGATGCAAGCCGAAAAGTAAAAAGGAAAGCGTGATTAATGTGCTGAAAACCAATGATGAGGTTTTAAAATAGTGTACTAAATATATATAAGGAGGAAAAAGAAGACTAAAGTGCATAATGTGCATGTATAGAGATGTAACGTGTGATATAGCAGAGAAAACTGTTACTAATGAGTAGTTTTGTTCGTGAGGTACTATGATATGCGGTGCTGGTCTTAAAGGGAGGATCTTGTCGTTGATTAGTAATTATAATGAATGGGGATTACAAGGAATAGGAACTCTCTCGACGAAGGAACTGTGAAATGTTAATAATGAGAATACAGGGAATCTTCATAGATCAACTGAATAGAGAATAGTCTGTTTTGTACTAATGAAAGGGTGTGAGAAATGTGGAGGAACACTTTGAAAATCTGCATAGCATTTAGCACTAATGAAGAGTTGATATGCAATGTGGTTGGTTTGAGATGTAAGAAAAATAGTATTTTGAGAGGTAGAGTGAGCAAAACACTTTTGAAAAATGGTAAATCCTCATATAGATAGCATTGCTGGTGACAATGATCAAGAATGGGAATTGAGATTGTGATGGAATGGATATGAATTGTGTAAACAATGCCTTATGGAATGGTATAAAATGTTCCGAAGGAGATTTTAAACATAATGGGACCCTATTATAAGGGGTAGGGAGATAAATGGAAAAACTGTGAGGACTAATAAAAATTAGTATTATGGAAGTTTGTAAGGTAAGATTACAGTATATGCTGTATGTTGGTTTGAAAATAGCGCGTTCGATGTGAATGAGGATTAGATTGAAAGACAAGTGCATTTAGAAGCAGTAGAGGATGTGTAGATCAAAATCTTTACATTGAAACTAATGATTTTGAAGAAAAATGAGAAAGAAAATAAAATTTATTTAGTTTTTGACTAGCAGCAGGGTATTACTGGATTAAATGTAAAGCTCTGTGGCAAGTGTTATAAATGTGGATGTTTAGTGCAGTATGATGTTAATCAAACAGTATGTATTTCTATAGTGAAGCGTTTGTAAAAATAAATGGATGGCAAGGAAGGAATGTGGAGAAGGCAGGGATTGCGTCTATCGTCTCCGTTGGTGATTTAATTTGTATCATGGAATCGGGTTTATGGAAGAATTAGACCGTAGAGATGTGGGCAGGGTAATTTTTTTAGAATGATGGAGAGTGCAGTTCCGCTGCTTATTTACGAAATATTGGTTTTGTGTGTGAATTTTGAAGAAGTTTTGTAGGATGGGAGAGAAATTTAGTAGGTAGTAAAATAAGGAGTGTGAAAGTAAATGATAGATAAGATGTAAGATGATAGATTATTGAGTAAGAAGAGTCCCTGGTGTGTGAAGGTTTGTTAGAACTGTGACAATTGAAGAGTCTTCTGAGTTTTTAAATTAGGATACTGTTGAATGAAAAGGTATCGCTGATGCAGTTGTTAGTAGAAAAAGTACGAATGTAGGAAGTGGTTGTGCAATTATCCTTGATTGGAGCAATATGGACTGTCTGAATTGCTCTAGGGTTTTGCAGAGGTAGGTTGTTACTGGTGTTGATGTATAGTTGTACTTTATGGTATGGAATAGGAAATAAAGATCTAAGGCACATATGTTGGGATTAATAAATCTTAGGGGTGTTAGGTGTGAGAAGAATTCATAAAATGAGGAATGAACGTAAGGGAGTTGTGAGGTGTGAAGAAAGATTAAAGATGAGAGAATAACGACTGTTGTCATTTAAGACGTTGTCAAATGGAAGGAGAATGATGTTCAGTTGTAAGCGGATATTATAGTGGTGAAGACGTCGAGGTGAGAATTTTGAAGAAAGAATGAGAGTTGCAGAGTTCCGAGAGGAAAGTGCATAATTAGTGGTGAATGTGTGGTTTGTTGAAGAGTATCGGTTGTGACTGACCAAAGAATGTAACACCATACATTGACCGAAGGTCCGTCGCGGTCCTTGAAGACCTAGAGTTGATTTTTTGAACTGAGGATGATCTATCACTCAGATTTAAGGGAGATGTAAGGGGCTTTCCTTGATTTACGCATGCCTTCTATTTAACATCCTATTCTTGCATGTTAATCCACCTTCCCATATCGTGAGAAAGTAAAAGAAGATAATAAAGAAAAGAAAATATTATTATTATTATTATTATTATTATATATATTATTATATTATTTATTATTATATTATTTTATATTAATTGTATAAAGATTCATTTATCTAAAATTGATTTAGTAATTTACCCTAATAATCTCAATTTCTAATAAATCTTATTCAGTTCTATAAAAATATGATATATAATTATAACCAGTGGGCACTGATAAATCAAATGATAATCAGTTAACTCACAGTATGATTTTAAATCATATTGATCTTTCTTATAAGAAAAAATCATCATGATGATTAAAATTTTTTTTCTTAGCTATTCAATGCAAATTTTTTCCCTAAATTAATAAATTATTCCTAGTTATAACCTGATTAATGGTAAGTATATTTCAGTCTATATAATAAGCAAATTCATCAATAGTTCAAACATTCCTCACTGAAAATTCTATCTATAACCATTATATCTAAAAACTCACAAATCCAATCCATAAACGAGCGCCTAATCGAAACATTATTTAAAGTAATACATCCTCAATACGTATATCAAGCCGCGAGCTAGACATCCTTCTATCTCCCCTTCAAGATACTCTATATATATATATATAATAATATATATTATAATTATATATATTTATATTATATAATATATATATATATATATAATATATTAATATAAATAATAGATATATATATATATAAATAATATATATATAATATATACACTAATATTATTATATAAATATTAAAATATATATATAATATATATATATATATATATAAAATATATAATATAATATATATATATAATATAATATATATTAGTATATATTATATATATATATATAATATATATATATATTATATATATACTATATATATATTATATAATATAATATATTAATATAATAAATATATATATATATATAATAATATATATATATATATATAGTATATATATAATATATATATGCTGATATGTAGGAAGTGCTGGTGCAATTAATTCCTTGATGGATGCAAATGGACCTTGAATGCGCTAGGGTTTTTGCATGAGGTAGGTGATTACTGGTGTGATGTATAGTGTGGACTTTATGTTATGAATGAAATATATATAATTATGACATATATATAATATATATATATAAATATATATATATATATAATATAATTATATATATATTATAAATATATATATTATATTCTTCTTTCTTTCTTCACCTTCCTCTTTGCCCCAAGATGGGGGGTAAGGTTACAAGCATCGGAAAAGAAAGCAGTAGGAGACATGGAACGCACTAACAAAACGACCTCTATATCTGACAAGATCACAATCGCCCATCATCAGCGCCTATCGCGCTCACACCCCTGTTACCATTAATTAGTGAAAGCTCGTCACAGACCAGACATAATGCTCACAGCGACGTCTACTAACGTCACACACCACTCTACATGCGGGACCCGACGGACCCTTCACTATGGTAAATCGTCAATTAAAAGAGTCATCCCCCGGCCAGGTGGGCCAACAACCACGCCCCCCACAACCCGCCCCACTCTCTTCCTATCATGCATCCTTATTCTCGCCTCTGCCAAACTCACCATTTCTCTCCTTTCAACATTCGTTCACCACTCAATCCACCTTTTCTCGGTCTCCCAGCCGTTCGCGTTCCCAACACACTCACCACTTATACATCCGCTTAACCACATGATGACTATCACATCCTTTCCACATGGACCAAACATCTCAACATACTTCATTTATTCTCCTCATTTACCCCTTCTTCACACCACACCACTCTCTAATACGTTCATTCCTCTCTTTATCAATTCTTCTCACAACCTAGCACACCCTAAGATTGTCCATCTTGAACACATTGAACTTTAATCTATACTTCTTATTCCAGACCATAGCTCACTACTATACAATAACACAGTAACAACATACCCTCATGTAAGACCCGCACACTCAAGACTTCGAGCCTTTGCATTTCACCAACGATTAATGACCACCACCTTCCTGCCCATTCACAACTTTCCTAACACACTCTGCATCGTTCCGTTCCCTCTCATCCAACAATACCCTAAAATTATTAAAATCTCAGACACTGTTCTAGCTGCTCACATCTAACATAACTTCACACTGAGGACTGTCTCCACTCACAACCATAACCTTACTCTTATTCCACGTGCTAATTACTTTCCACAAGCCCCTCTTCACAACCACCCCTCGCCAAACCTCTCTATCAATTTCCTCATTCACCACTATATCCACATCTTAGACCAAATCGCAATCCGCATATAATAGGTAGGCACCCCTCCACTCAACTCCATTCTCCACCATTATAACACCAGTATACCACCCCCACCTCAAAATTCTTTCATAACCCCATCCAATACAAATTAAATTAACCAGAGAGACATAACACAACTCCTGCTTATCTCTCTATCTCTAAACAATCACATTGGACACCATTTTATCTACACACGCTTCACTTATTCGTCATCACATACTTGATTCTCAGAAGCCTATATCCACCAACACCAGTATATCACTGAATACTGCCATAACGCTCCCTATTAACTCTATCAACGCCTGTTGTCAAATCCATAAAACCTAAATACAATTTATTCTCCTTCTCCTCTCATTTTCGTAATATTTGTCAAGTAAAGAATTTGATCCACCACCTCACCCACTCCTAAACGACCTTGTCTTCACAATCAGTCCCTCAGTCACTCGACGCACTCTTTCACCAAAATACCAGCATATATCCTTCCCTACACACTCAATAAACTTATCCCCTATAATCTACAGTTCCCCTTTTCTCCCTAACCCTTTATAAGGATATTACCGCTCTCCTCCAACCCTTGGAATATGTACCCTCCATAAACGCTTTATACCAACTTCCCTCCAATCAAATTCACCCATCTCGCCTCCCTCTGACATTTCACTAGAATCATCGGGTATATCTCATATATCCAATCGTGAGAGCGTCTCACCCTACGCATTACCCCTCCTTTTTAGAACCCAATCCCAAACTTACCTATTCCTTCTTCACCATTTCAACTAACCACATTCACATTCACAACACCTCATCTATCTTTAATTATGTGCAGATTTATCGAATGTCTTTCCACACTCCCCTCAACTCCATTTCATCATTACAAAACACCTCCTATTCATTATTCTAATCAGATTCCCCTTTCTCATTCTTAACCCTTCGCGCTTCCTTCCAGAGAGCTTCCTTTTCCTTAGTAGTTCCTCATTTCATCCTCCTTCCCCACACAACTACGCATCCCAAAATCCATTAGCACTAATCTTACGTTTTCTCTTACGTATACACCTTAGTATTTCTTTTTTCCTCCACTTATATAATTCCAGCATCTTATATATATAATATATATAATAATAATATTATATATATATAATAAATATATATATAATATAATATATATAATAATTATGATATATATATATATATATAGTATATATATATATATATTATATATGAATATATATATATATAATATATATAAGAAGTATAATCTTAAAGTTCAATGTTTCCAGATGGACAATCTTAAGGGCAGCTAGGTGTGAGAAGAATTAATAAAATGCAGAATGAACATATTAGAGAGTAGTAGTAAAAAAGAGGTAAATGAGAGAAAAGAAAGTATGTTATTGGTCATGTGCACTGGAAAGGATGAATGATAGTCGTTGGCTAAGCGGATGCATTGGCGAGTGTGTGTGGAACCGACCGGCTGGGAGACCGGAAGAAATGGATTGAGTCGAGGAACAATGTCTGAAGGAGAAGAAATGTGAGTGCAGAGCAAGAGGTAGGAGTTAGCTCTTATAAGTGATACGCCAAGGCTATAGCGAAGAATGTGCCGTTCTGTAATGGCGCCAATGGTTGTGGCTCTACCTGGGCCAAGGATGAATCGCCTGTAGATCGATGACAGAGTGACCATAGTTATTCCGTCGCCTCCCATAGCCTCCCATAAGACATTAGGTGATTTTCTGTCTGACTGAGCTTTCACAAGTTAAATGCGTTACAGAGGGCCGGGAAGGCTGGACTTTCTTTTCGACATTTGTCATACTCTCCCTACTGCTTTTCTTTCCGATGCTTGTAGCGCTCCTTACTCCCAATCGTGGGAAATAAGGTAGATAAGAAAGAAAAAAAGAAAGATATATATATATATAATATTATATAATATAAATATATTAATATATATATATATATAAATATATATAAATATATATATATATATATATATATACTATATATATAAATATATATATATTGTGATATATATTAGATAGGTAAAACTGTATGAATAATTAAATGATAGAGGGAATATTAATTAGGTAAAATTAGGATTATTTACAATTTGATCAAGAATACATAATTTAAAAAGCAATTGGCCTATAAAAAATAAAAAATTCAAGAAAAAAATTAAGAGATTTGTTCCCTAAATTTAAAATTTTGATAGCTAACCACCTAATATTCTTTCAAGCAAAATCAGCGTATTTAAGGAGGAAATGCATTCAATATTGTACATATCAATTTCAATTAAGAAATAAGAAAATAGAACAAAGATAACATAGAATATATATAATTTTAAATAACTTATTTAAAATGTATAAATAATAATATATTTACTAAATTTAATATTAAATTAGTTAGTAATTGGAATATAAAACTACTTTACAAAAAACAACTTCAAGAACAAAGTTAAAATAGTTAATATATTTCATGATTAACCTAAACTTATTATAATTCCGGAGAAAATGAAATTAATATTTTATCCACATAATGAATTAAAAAGCAATTTGTGCCCTTAAATCTATATATCATATATTACTTCTATGGAATTTTTTTATTTCTTCCGGAGAAAGGAAAAATTTAACATTTTCACCACACGATGTGAGAGAGTGATTGCCAACGTCGAATATTAGTATTCATATCTATACTCTGCGTCGAGTGAAGAGAGAGCGAGCGATTAAGATTGAGACTAGAGGTAGCTATATCATCTCCTTCTATATATTCATAAATATATCCAAGATAATTCCGAGCGCCAACATATAGATATAATCATCTCAACTTCAATATTAGGGTAATTGTAGAATATAGCAAGGATAATCTCTCGTAAGTTTTATATTAGATATTCGCACCGAGTCTATCTATAATATTATGAAAAACAGGAAAATTTCAAAGATCATCAAAGGCCTGGCTAAAACAAGTAATAATGGCCCTTCTCTGATCTGATTCTGGAATGACTTTCCCTCTGATTATTTATTGGATCACACTCTGAATTGATCCTATATTCACCTCAAATGTTATGTTTACTAAATTTATATTATCCTTATATATTCTTTAAATAATTAATGACTTAGGTAACTTCAACAAAAAATTCTTATAGCAGACAATGATGATGATGGTACTCATCATCACTCTCTGCTATCAATTATTATTATTATTATTATTATTATTATTAAAATAATAATGTTGTTTCAAATTTTGGTGATGTTAACATAAATTTAAAAGAAAGATAATTTTCACCCATTATCAAAAATATTTTCGTAATCTTGCGTTTCGATGATCATGTTCAGAACATCATGTAAGAACTTTTGTAAAATTCTTTGTACCAAGTGAAGATGCAAAGCTTTTGTGGCAATCTCTGATGATTCCTCGTCTTTTCTAAGACTTTCCATCTCTTTATTTTGAATTGAAAATCAATTTATTTTATAAAATATTTTTCTTGTTCAATTTTTTTTGAGTTGATGAAATCTGTTCCTTCCATTGTGATAAATTTATCTTTCCTTCCCTTCATCATTACAGTTATCTCTTCTCTGCTCTTTTTCTACTTGAAATTTATCTCATCACATTTTCGGTTTTTGTCTGCCAGCTTAAAAAAGAAAATTCATTGAAACATAACTGATAATAAAATAATATAAATAAAATAAATATTCTCATCATCATCATCATCCACAATCTTTTCCCAGATTGTGAAAATTATCTAGCTAGGGTTTCACAGACTACGGCTGACCCCACTGTGGTATTCTCAATTTGTGATCATGCCCTTAACCAAGCCCACCTGCCATACCCCCCCACAAAACACTCCGTATCCACTCATATTATGCCCTTTCTTCTCCTCTGTCCAAACTACATTCCTTTCCTCATGCATCCTTTACTGACCTTGATCTACTTTCTCAGTCTCCCAGCTAGCCACCAGCACCTTCACCATATACATCCTCTGAAACAAGCGAAGACTATCATCCATCCTTCAGTATGACCAAACCAATCTCAATGTACTTTCATATTCTCTCTATTACACCTTTATTCACACCACACAACCTCCTAATGCGTTCCTTCCTCATTTTATCAATTCTCAACCAAACACGCCCTAAGATCTGTCCATCTAAACACAGACCCTTTAGATCGTCATACCTCTATTCCAAACTCTAGTTCGACTACTAATACAAACACATCAGTTAACAACCATACCCTCATGCAAACCTAGTGCCCTCAAGACTCGTCCCATACATCCACCAAAGGATTAATCACCAGTCACCTTTCCTACACACAACTTCCTACCACCTCGCATAACTTCCCTTTCGTCGTCCAACATACATCCTAAATATTTAAACTAGACACTTGCTCTCATTTATCAGAAACAAACTTCACCCACCGATAGACTCCCTATTTATTCCATAAGCAGGATCCTCCATCACTATTCAAAACCTCTCTCCTTTTACACACCCTGCCAAAACCCTCTACTAATCTTCTCAAGCTCTCTTCAGATTCGCCACACAAAACCAAATCATCCGAATATAATAGGCACCCTCCACTCTCTTCCATTCCGATCATAATACTTCTCCGCCCCCTTACTCTAAATTCTTTCAAACCCAATCAATACAAATATGAAAACCAAGGACATAACAAACCCTGCATCACTCCCGTTATATAATATTAAACCATCACTTCATCTTCATTTATTCTTACACACACGCTTCACTATCGTCATCATACTTTTGATTCCATTTCAGTAAGATTACCCACAACACCATATACTAACACCTCCACAAAGCTTCCCTACCTAATCCTATCATAAAAAACCTGTGCCAAAATCCATAAAACTAAATACAATAAATATTAATGCCATAAATAACAATGTAATCTCTGAAGTTGTCTATCCTTGTCACATTCTTTTATTGGTAAAACAGAAAAAAAGGAAATAAGTATTACTGAAGGATGGAGCGTATGAATAGTCGAGATTGCCACTCTTAATGTGTTGCTTGAATAATAAAGTGTTCTTGAAGGAAGTTTGAAGTAAGGCTATCTTATCATTGACCTTCATTAGGCTTGAGCATTGGTGCACTGTTGACCTACTTTTCATTGACCTTCATCCAGACTCCTCTGACCTGCAAATCGTTTCATGTTAATGTGTTACATTAACATGAAAGAAATATAGAAACGTCCATTCCTTTTCCAGTTGAAAATTGTACCCTTTTATATATACCGTAATTGAAAAAAGGCTGAGTGAACCTTTTGGGAACTAAAGTGAGTGTGAGCCGCGGTACCTCTGAAATGAAAATGAAATATGGATTTTAAAAAAGTGGTTTCACTTCTTAATAAAAATTCATTATTTTATGATGATGATTTTTAAAGGCATTACAACTGGATCGAAATAGTGACACAAATTGGGATAAACTTTAAAGGGAGAATAATAAATTGAAACTACGGAAAAATAAGTCAAAATAGAATTAGAAATAAAATAAATCCGAAAGAAATTTAAGTTGGTTTCAGTGGCTGAAGATCTTGTGCCAGAACCAATTCTTTTCGGACTTTGCACCACAAAATGGAAATAAAAACTGCTAGAAAAAGTTGGACAAGTTTTTTATCAACTAATATAATATCCACCTGAAGGGTGTGAAGCATGCGACAATAAAAAAAATTAATTTTCTACCTCCTAAATTAGATTTTCTTTGATTTAAAATGTCTTTCTTATTGTATGGTTAAAATTGTTGTTACTACTACTGATTCCCCAATGGAAAATATTCCCAGTCTTTTTTTAATGTATAATGTTAACGTAATATTAAAGTCCTTTTCCTAAAGAACATACGAAAAGAATTAAATACTACTAATAAAATTAAGTATAACAACACTTATCAGTATGCTAGAAACAAACGGAAATCCTTCTTCAAATATGTCGTCACTCCCTTTAATGTAAATATAAAAATACATTGGGAAGTTTAGTGGATATAATCATACACTATGTTAAGATGGATAATCTTAAGGATATGTTATGTTACGTGTGAGAAGAATTGGTAAAATTTGGAACGAGCATTTTAGGGAACATAGTAGTGTGAAGATAGGCGTGAATGAGAAAATAAGTGAGAATATATTAAGATGGTTTGGTCATAAGAAAAGGGAAATGATAGTTCTGGTTGGTTAAGTCGTTGTATAGATGTGAGTGTGTTGAGAATCGACCAGCTGGGAGACCTAAGGAAAAGTGAATTGAGTTAGTAAAAGATTGTCTGAAGGAAAGTAATGTAAATTTGGCAAGCGAGAAGAGTGATGCTTAATAGGAGTGAATGGCGGCGTTTTGTGAGGAATATGGTTGTGGGACGCCTTCTTCAAGTATTACTGAACACCGTACGTGACGAGATACCACATGTGAGGCCCGTAGAGTTCGGGAATCCCTAGGGGGAAAATTTTTTTCGTGACTTGTGACAAGTTTTCAACTAAAGTTTATGGAGAGGACGGTAATATGAGGGCGACAGACGTCAGTCTCTATTCTTTTACGGTGGTATGATGCGCACCTCACCTCCAATCTGGGGCAAAGATCGATTATATATATATATAATATATATATATATATATATATATAATAATATATATATATATAGTATAGTATATATATATATATAATATATATATATATATATATATATATATATATATATATATATATATATATATTATATATATCGAACCTCGTGGGCTGGTTCATTACCGACCGCAGTAGTTCTTGATCACTGGAAATTGAATTACATGAATTTCTTGACCAGAGTGATTAGACCGGAAGATATTATAAGGCTTGATAACAAGGATGAAACCCTTACACTGACATCTTACCATAGTGAGGGTCCACGCTTAATCCATGAATGCTTTAGGGTGGATTTTCTGACTAAGACGAGTTCTCACTAATTAATGGTACTGAGGGGGCGGTAAGCTGGGCTTTCTTTTCGACTTATGTCAATGCTCTTCTACTGCTTCTGTATCCGATGCTCGTCCCACGCACCTTACTCCCATTTGGGAAAATAAAGAAGATAAAGAAAGAAGAAGAGAAAGAATATATATAATAATATAATATATATATATATATATAATATATATATATATATACTAATATATATAGTATTATATATATATATATATATAGTATAATAGATATATTATATTATATATATATATATCCCCAAATATTTATCGCGTATTTAATTATGTATTGGACTTGCATGAAATTACAAGTTATCTCCTTCGAAATACCCTTGGGAGGTTACACAACGGTTCCAACCTTTCTTCCACTGTTCATAGCAGTACCGGAAGTTATTTTCCTGAAGTGTGTTTAGTTGGCGTGTTACAGTATTTTTTATGTTTTGCATCGTTCCAAAATGAGGACCATTTAACTTCATTTTCAACATAGGGCAAAATTTTTGGTGTTTTTTTTTTGTTTTGTTTTTTAAATTGCTTATTTTTCATATATATCAAGTCTTTTTAGGGTATTTAGCATTAAAATACAGTAAAGACAATATGTTAAAAGAGGTATACAATATATAAAGTAGAGTTTAGTACTTAATAAAGTTTTATTAGTGCTCTAGCATATAATTATTACATTTCACACACGATCTATTTTTTTTATTATATTATATATATATAATATATATATATAATATATATATAGTTATATATATATATATATATATATATAATAGTATTATTATATAATAATAGATATATAATTATATAATATTATAATATAATATATATAGTATAATAATATATATATATATATATATAATATTATATATATATATAATATATATATAAATATTTATATATATATTATATATATATATATATAGTATATATATATACATTCTTCATCTACCTTTTTCTCACCCAAGACTGGTGGTAGTAAGGTGACCGTAACAAGCATCAGAAAGAAGAAAAATTCACAGTTAGAAGAATATGACAAAGCGAAAAAAAGCCCCAGCCTAAACCCCCCCCTCTTACCATTAATTAGTAAGGACCCGTCGCAGTCAGAAAAAAATCCACCCTAAGCTTCCACGGGACTGCGACGGACCCTCACTAGGGTAAATGTCATTGTAAGGGTTCATCCCTTGACCCAGGGGGGCCACAACACCATACCCCCTACAAAACCCCGCCATTTCTCTCATTATTAATGCAGCCTTTTCATCGCCTCTGCAAACTCACATGTGGGTTTTCGTGTCCTTTCAGACATTCGTCTTACTGACTCAATCCACTTTTCTCCGATCTCCCAGCCGGTCGATTTCAAGCACACTCTCCACTAGTAATCCGCTTGTGGTCGCTTAACCAACCGACATTCATTCATCCTTTCCACATGACCAAACCATCTCACCATACTTTCATTATATTCTCTCGTTTACCCCTTTCTCACACCACACAACTCTCTTAATTATGTCATTCCTCATTTTACCAATTTCTTCTCTCACCTAGCATGGCCCCTAAGATTGCCATCTGAACACCATTGAACTTTAGATCTATACTCTTATTCCAGACCATAGTCTCACTACTATATAATAATACAGGTAACAACATACGTTCATGTAAGACCCTAGCGCACTAAAGACTTAGTTAGGTCCCTTTACATTCACTAACGAATTTAATTGCACCAGCCCACTTTCCCTGCATTCAGCAAACTTTCCTACTAATAACTGCTGCATCATCCGGTTCCCTTTCTCATCCAAACAATTAACCCAATATTTTTAAACTCAGGCACTTGTTCCAGACTGCTCCCATCGTATACGATTAAACTTCACAGCTGAGACTCCACGACTATCACCAACCATAACCTACTCTTATCTACGTTGTTACTTTCAAACCCCTCCCTTTTACACCACCGCTGCCAAATCACTTCTTACCAATCCTCATCAAAACTCTTTCAGATTCAGCCACACAAACCCAAATCATCCGCAGATATCTTCCCTTACCACCGCGACTCTATAATACGCTAAAACACAGTATCTTAAAGCGCTTCCAATACCTATATTTTCGTACAGTTCCCGTTATCTCCCTGTAACCCTTATATAAAGGGGTACTATTTTTACTGCTCTCCTCCCAATCCCTCGAACTATACACCCTCCATAAACGCTTATTACACAACTTCAAGATCCAATCAATCACCACCTTCCCTTCCGTTCTTGATCATTTCACCAGTAATGTTCATCTATACCTGCAGATTTACCATCTTCAACTTTCTCACTCACCCATTTCCTCCTCTTTGCTGATAACCTCATTCCCCAAAATACCAATTCCTTCTTGCACCATCAAACCCCACATCACAGTCATTATCACTTCTCATTACTGCCGATTGTATACAGGATTTTCAAGTGTCTTTCCACACTCCACTCACATCCATTTCATCAGTACAAAAACACCATCCCTATTCATGATTCTAAGCAGGTTCCCCTTATTCTCATTCTAACCTTTCGCGCTTCCTTCCAGAAGAGCTTCCTTATCCCTTGTAGGTCCCCATTCATCTTCCTCAAACTGTTCATTTACCTCCTTTTCTCTTAACGTATGCATCTTTTTAGCATTCCTTTTTCCTCCTTTTTTATAATTTCAAGCATCTTTCTTTTGAAACTTCATCTTTTGCTTTTAGTACATACAACCACGCTTCTTTTTTACTTTTAGCCGCTTGCATCACCTCTTCATCCACCACTCCCTGTTATATTCTTACTCCTACTTTACACACCCAGCTACTTCTTTGCACTGCTCAAAACAATTGCTTCCTTCATTTGTTCCCAGATTTTCAGTTTCAACCTGTTCACATTCAACTGATCTTTACTTGCGAGGCTTTCTTATCATATTTATCTCTTAATTTTACCTGGTCACTAAATTCTCACTCTTAATTTTACCCACTTCTTCCGTATCACCTTCTCTCCATCCAAGTCCCACTAACTTAATTTACATAGAACAACAGAATGATCCGCTGAAAATCCCATTCCTAAACCCCTCACTGATTTAACATCCAACACATACCTTCAACATCTCCTTCTTCCACCATAAACAAAATCAATCATACTTGTTCACTTCGATACCATCTCATACCTACACCAACTCTAGTATACTTATGATACTCTTGTGTTTAAAGAAAGTATACTTTACACACATACCTCTCCCTCACAGGAAATCAATCACCTTCCTACCATTCTCATTTTCTCCTGACACCCAAAACCACCTGTATACCATCCTTTTTTTATATATATATATATATATATATAATAATATATATAATATAATATATATATATAATATATAATTATATATATATTCTATAATATATTATAATATATATAATATTATATATAATATATATATATATATATATATAATATTATATACACACTTGTATATTATAAAATCCTATAGTATTTCAATTTAGCCTAGAACGGTCAATGTAAAAAGGTCTCAGAACAGCACCTCTTATATTACATAAAAAGAATAATTTAAAAAAAAAAACAAAAAAAAAACATTTTGTTTTAAAAAAAAACGTTTTTTTTTTATAAAAAAAAAACAAATTAAAAAAACCGTTTTTTTCACAACCCTAAGTGTGTATAGTTCGCGTGTTACAGTATTTTTTATGGTTTGCATCGTTCCAAAATGATGACCATTCAACTTCATTTTCAACATAGGGAAGAGGTAGAAATAGCACGGAGCTAGATCTGGGCTGTATGGAGGATGTGGAATACTTGAATGTTTTTTCTTCACCAGAAATTCATGGAAAGATATGAATGTCAGTCCTATCTCTTCCAGGTTTACTTATCCTTCTTATAATTGGAAGCGCATTGTGAGATGGCGCGTTTATCGTGGTGCAGCACCCAATCGTCTGCAATGTTTGTTCTGATTCGCTGAACTCGTTTTCGAAGTCGTTCCAAGACATCTTTGTAAAAGACGTGATTAAATGCTTTTCCTGAATGTACAAATTCCTTGTGCACAATACCACGGCTGTCGAAAAACACAATAATCAGTGTTTTCACTTTGGACTTGCTCATACATGCTTTCTTCGGACGAGGAGAATTTTTTTGTTTGCCATTCCGCTCTTTGCCGTTTGATTTCAGGATCGTACTCAAAAACCCATGATTCATCACCTGTTATAACTTTATCCCAAAAATTGTGCTCCATGTCGTCTTTCAAGTAATCTTGACAAATTTTGACCCTGTTCGCTTTCTGCTCCACAGACAAGTCTTCGGCATAGTTTTGCACAAATTTTTGGCATGTGCAAATGGCTTGTTAAAATTATATGAGATGCATTTTTATCCAAACCGGTTTCTTCTGCAATCACTCTGACACGAACCGGCTGTCTCTCTTCATTACAGCTCTTAACAACTTTCCAATTTTCATCGTTTTGTGACGAGATTGGTCTTCCACAACGAGGGTCGACTTCAACATTTTCTCGGCCCTCTTTTAGAAGGCTTTGTGCCACTTAAAAACCATAGATCTCGATAGAGTGGCTTCCCCATAAGCTTCGTTTAAAGAAGCAAATGTCTCATTGACAGACTTCGTTTCACAAAGAATTTGATAGCGTACCGCTGTTAAATATTTACCTGCATCGCAAAAACGTAACTAGATGAAAAACGCTGCCAACACAAAAAACTGTAGTGCAAAAACGTAACGAGTTAGAAACACCACGCCCATACAGTAAACAAATGTAGTGCAAGACTGACTTTATAAATCTGGTTAAAACTTGTATGGATATGTAGCCTAGGAACTAGCTACCCACTCGTTTACGTCACGGAGGAGCTACATTACTCAGTCGTTCATGGGATATTCAGTAAACTAACTTTTGGAAGAGGATTAATATATATATATATTATATATATATATATATATATATATTATATATATATATAATATAATATATTATATATATATATATATATTATATAATATAATATATATATATATTTATAATATATATATTTATATAAGATATAAAATATATATATATAAAACTGCTTTAACAGCTTTATCCCCTTCTCAGAGAGTAACACGGTAAACCGGGGGACTACAGGAATCGAACTTTAAGGCCGGCTATCCCAAGCCAGCGATACCAATGTGTTCACAGGCGAAAGTTTTAATTCAGGCCCCCAGGAAGATAAAACCCAGACTGCTACTGCGAAAGAAAATTGAACAGCGTCCTCTCAAATGAATCGACGAGGATCAACTTCACTACCCACCAGGCGTTATATATATATATTACCTACAATTTTAGATAAATTTACACATACCATAGACTGTACCTAATATATCTTAGATTTTTTGGTATATATATATATATATATATATATAATATATATATATATATATATATATATATATATATATATATATACCGTAAAGTGGGGCAATTCGGTCCACGTGGGGCAATTCGGTCCAGTGGCCCAAAATTGCCTTTACAATGTAAAATATATCTTTAAAGATGTAAAATAATGTGGTTTTATGTCTTAGGTATTAATTTTTATGAAACCTTTAATTTAAGTCCATTAATTAATTTTTTTTTCCTGAGCACTATAAAATCTGGTAAATTTTAGGCTTATTGCTAAGAATCATACAGGTCAAAATAATTGTACTACATTATTGGTACCAAGATATAATACTTAAAAATAGTTCATAACCTTAATGCAATCTTGGACCATTCAGGCAAGAGATAAATATTTTATTATAAAAATTGTAACATGGGGCAATTCGGTCCAGGTTTAAAAATTTGCGTGGGGCAATTCGGTCCACATTGAAATATTCATTAAATTAAATTTTTTAATACTCTTTTACAAAAAGATGTCCAAAATATAATAAAAAAAAAAATTTTTACACTTTTTATGCAAAATAGGTAGGTAAAGTTTTTCCACATAGGCCTAATTAACTTGTACAATTTTTATCAGCAAGAGGTTCACACTTACGCAAAAGTAACATGGCAGGGATACTCTGATGATGATGTGCCAGACTCTTAAGCCGTTTTCGTTCTTGCATTGGTTCTTACGAAAAGTAATATGCCAAAAACGCTCGAGTTTGCATTCGTTTTTTTCAAACAGCGTTTGCGTTCGTTTTGTCAAACAGCGCAAAATCGGTAAAAGAAACGCTCACCAAACGTAAAGAATTTCCTAATTCTGTGTAATATAAAATAAAAAGAATTGGCAACCTTACAGAATTAATTACATTACAGTTCGTTTGTCAAGCAGCGCCAAATCGTAAAAAACGCTACAAACGTAAAAGAATTTCTTAATTCTGCTGTAAATATAGAAATAATAAGAATTAAGGAAATTCCTTAGTTTGTGAGCATTTTTTTACGAATTTTGCGTTTGACAAAAACGGAACGCAAACTCGAACATTTTATTAGTTTCCAACCCAATTTCTAAAAATAATTATGTAATACCATTACTGTTTAAAAAATGAATGACTATCATAGTTTATCAAGATAAAACACTGTTAATGCAGGATTCTTAGGGATGGAAAATTGAATGTGACCGAAATGCCTCCCCCAAAAAAATCGAATCGGCAATTCGGTCCACGTTACTTACCGGCTTCCTAACATTAATCCTATATTATATATACAAATGCAATTATACTAATTCTATTCCTAAAGGATAACATTAACATATAAAAAAAAAAAAAGTCTCCATAAACCTTAGCATTTTGAATACCCCTATTTGACCGAATTGCCCATTTACGTTTATATATATAATATATATATATATATATATATATATATTGGTATTAATAATATATTATATTTTAAAATAATATATACTATATTATAATAAATATTATAATATATTATTATATATTATATATTATATATATATATAATATATATAATAATTATATATATATATATATAAATATATATATATATATATACTATATATATTATATATATAAATAATTATATATATATATATATATATATTTATATATATAGTATATATAAAATAAATTTGATTAATTTAAAAATCATGCAAAAGACTCACTTTGAAAAAAAAAAAAAGTGTTGCTTTGAATTATTTATTAAATTTTAGTGTTAATTTGAATCAAAATTTAAAATAAAAAGTTTTCCTTATTTGTCTTTTGTTTTTTACATTCAAAGTTAATTTTCTATTTATTTTTAAATGTGAAATTGTCTTGCCATAAACAAAGATATTTAAAAAAGGAAATCATTTGATGACTAAGATATTTTCTAAAAGTACTGTTTTTCTTCCTTCATATTAATTTCTTTTGTACAGACCCTTCACTGTGTTGGTGAAGTAGGAAAGGATTCCAAAATGAAAAGTTCTTTAAGAAGAAGACCTCAAGCATCAGTAGCGCAGAATCAAAGCATGAAAAAGAATTATCGGGAAAACCTCAGTTGCAACATATGTAATTTAAGTATTAAAATAAAATCACGTAAAAAGCATTAAAAATACATAAGGAAAGTTAAATGTGAGCATTTAGTTCATGAAATAATCAGAAATCAATTAAAAAAGCATCTCGCTAATTCACAGAAGCCAACTGTTCAAACAAAACAAAAACAACAAACTGTTCCACAAGAAGATCAAGGAAATTTTATAGAGAATTACCGAAATTACCAAGCATAACAGTTGCTGAGCACCAAAACAGAGGACGGTCGAAGATTTTGGAAAAATAATATAGACAATGTGTCGCAAATGTAATACGAATGGTTGAGAAATATTAAAAATAACCCAGAAATAACATCTATTAGAAATATAACTCTCAGGAAAAGCCAGTATTAATGAAGTAAAGACTGGAATCAAGAAGCACTAATAATTGCGGAAGCCACCTGAGAATGACAAGGTCCAGAACATCATGACTAAAAAAACCTAACAATCCATTAATCAAGCCCCTAAACAGGAATGCCTTAAATAACATAATGATGTGAACAATCTCTCTCTTCATT
>JABUQX010067104.1:0-25000 GCA_015478945.1 Trachelipus rathkii | reverse complement strand
CACTTAAGTTATTTATTTATGTACACTTTGATGATTATCATTCTGATATTACCATGCTATACCTTTTAAAGAGAGAGAGAGAGAGAGAGAGAGAGAGAGAGGAGAGAGAAAGAGTAGAGAGAGAGAGAGAGAGAGAGAGAGAGAGAGAGACCTATTAAAATTTCAGCTCCTTTAAAGGGTTTAGAACCAAAAAACAACGAAGATAAATTCATATAATAAATTGTAACGATTAGCTGTTATCATTACTTCTGCTGAATCATTTTAGCGTATTAACAGTATATAATATATATATAAAATAAATTATATATATATAATATATAATAAATATATATAATAAATAATAATTATATAATATAATATATATTAATATTATATATATATATATAAGTCGCTAACAGGTTCAGGAGTTTGAAACCCCCCCCCCCCCGGCAAATTTTTATAAACAATCAAAATTTTTTGATTATTTAATTAAGTCTCTTAATTTTAATTTTTAATAAAAATAAAATAATAGTTCATCAAAGCAAATTAAGAGTATATATTAATCGAAATTAGGAAACATATTTGTGGTCCGTGAAGATTTCTTAAGGCGGCTCCACACATAGGGAGTTTGTCAAACCCTTGAATCTTTGCGTTTTGCATTTGTTTTTTCCTCGTAAGCCAATGTACGTCTACAACAATATCTACCCATAGTGTATGGTTCTTTTTTGGCCAAAGCTTATCTCATTGCTTGTTGCCAATACACAACTTTTTCCCATCGCTGTGGAAAAGATTTGTGTATTTGGCAAACGAAGCAAATGAGCCAAGCTTTGCCAAAATCACCCATACACACATGGGGTGTTTGGCATAGAGTTCGACGAACTCCGCATGTGTGTAGCCGCTTAATAGGTTAAGTGGATGTTGAAAGCATTAAAAGAGAATCTCTTGCGGAGATAATACTACGATCGCTGAAATAAATATATAGTGACTTTCTGATTTTACAACAATATGATGGTGCAGAAACAATGAAAGAAATTTTTAGAGAAGTTTAAGCTCTTGAAAATATCCAACGGCTTTTTATGTTCATTGCTGTCCACATCCAAGTAAAAGTACAACCATTAAAAACTTTAAGGCACAGCGAATGCAACTTGGTACTATTTTATATCGCTATGGCTGGCTACTATTTTAATAGAAAAAATAGGAAAGATTTTCCCAGACACAAAACGGACTAAAAACTCACACGAACTGGACGAAATAAGTTGGAAAGTTTCAATGGATTGTTACGATCTAAAGAAATTTGTAAAGCATTTGTAGAAGCTTTAGAGGAGCTTGAAATATATAAAGATTATAAACCTTCTTTAAAAAAAAACTCGGATATTTTGAAGTCTGTAATCAAAAGCAAGTTTGTTATAAATTCATTTATGATTTCAACTATTTTTTTAGCACCTACATTGCAATTTCCAAATAATTAGTACATAAACGCTCTTAGTCATTAGAAAATGTGATGTTGATTTGAAAGATTATCAAGCAAACATCGATGAAACATTTTGAAACATTTAGGAAGTTGTAACAGAACTTCTGCTTTCTGCAAATGAAGAAATGATAATACCTCATGTGAGTATCAATGTAATATAAAAAGATATAGGGCAATTGCAATTTCTTTCCTTGATGATATTTCAAACCAATTATAGAGAAAGCTCGCGATCCTTAGATCTATACTTACTAATCTTTGTAATGTCACTCATTCCATCGATATATATTAAGAATTTTATGAATTTTGTAGGTAAATTTGATCTATACACTCACATTTGGATTGTTGAGGATTTTAGCACCTACCTCACTCAAAACGTGAACTCCAAAAAGATATTTCTCTACTCTGAAAAGGATCAAAACATACTTCCTCATTTCTACAGAAGAAAGCCTAACAGAACTGGCATTAATGAGTTTTTATCATAGCTACACAATATAAACGGAGAAAGATATCAATCGTTTTGTTGTTAAGAAGAGATCAAGATGATAAAAATTTTATATAAATCAAATTATATCTTTTTTTGTATTTTAAATTTTTTTTTTTTGAAAAAGTGAAATATTGAGATATTTTTTTTCCTATTTATCCGATCAACATCAAATTTTCAGGGCGTTTATAGCGTATATAGTGAGAGGGCCCAGGTTCAAGACTGGGTGGAGCGGCGAGAGAATGTGAGCTATTCTCTATTAACTCTAGCTTCGTGCCATCAACGTTAATGAGTACAGATCAAGGTAACGTAGCATTGGCTAACTATGCGAAAAACTTACCAGATCCGCGTAGACCTTGGCCAGCCATTGGACTTTAGTACGTTAGGCCCGTGTAAACCAAGGATCTTTCTCGATCGGTCCCACTGACAGGTCATGGCTTTCTACTCTAGCCTTTATTAAATCATTTTCTGGAAGTCCCAGCACTTACAAACCTAAACTTTTGGAATTGCTTTATCAAAGATATATTCCATTAAAATCTATTGCTCAAATCTTGTTTATCAATATTTTCTAAAAATTTCCTTGAATTACTTGCTATTTGATGCAGATTGAACCCACTATTTTTTAAAATTTCTTTTAACTTCTTTGGAAACTTTATAGGCCTCATTTTCTGACTCCCAGGATTTCAAACCATCAACTAAAAATTCTAAAGATGATGGATGTTCTTTGCCTTAAATCATTTAAATTTTTCAGCTTCATTTACCTTTGCCATGTTTGTCTTCAAAAACATGATTGCAATAATTAGAAGCTCACAACTATTTCAAAATGCTGACTTTAACTCTATATCCACTGGAGTTTTATCTAAAATTCTCCATTTGGAAACAATAAAAAAGATCTGATAGTCTTCTATCTTATCAAGTACTTGTATTTTTTGATAAAAAAAATTCTCAATATCTGCTATGAAGGCATATTTCTCCTGTCTAAACCTTAAAAGTATGCATTGTAGGTTACAAATATAATCTGGGCCTGTAAGCAAACTATGTGTTTAAAGGATAACTTACCATGTATATGGTTAAAGCTGTATTAAACATACTCTCATTTTTTTCTTTTGTGGATGAACTACACTGTGATGTGTCAAATAAAATCTTTCATTGTTTAAATTTACTTTAAAAGCTCATGTTTCTCAACCTTTTCTGCAAAATTAAGCTTTAACATTTCTTCTATATTATCACTATAATGTGCAAAATATTCTCATGCCTTTAAAATTTACTTTAATGAGTTTATCTGCAAAGGCTGATTCCTTTATATTAAGAAAATGCTGATTTTCCCTTTTAAATGCTAAACCAACTTGAAATTTACCTGGGGCTGTTCTGTGTAAAGTATTTTCAATCTTTTGTTTCCATTTTATATCTTCCACACTGTCACAGACTTGTTCTGGATTCTTATCAGAAAATTCTTTTATAACATACTTTTCCAGTAAATTATCATCTTTTTCTTGCATTATTTGGGTTTTGTGACATCTTAAACTCATGAATGTTGGGATACCATTTGGTGTTGAACCTTGCAATGCCCAGCCAAATGGATACTTAACTGCAAAAGGATAATTATAATGACCTTCTACAACTTCTATGGGCTTTAACAATTCACTTTACTTCATTCCTATTAACAACCCTATTTTTGATTCTATGAAGTTGAAGGGCACATGACTCAAATATTCTAATCCATTTATATCTTTGAAAGATGGAGACTTTTCTATTTTGAAGGGCCAATTTTCCTTGCAGTATATATTATTTATAGTTTCAGATTTACTCATCTCAATATAAATTTCTAGATTATTTAGAATATATGTTTTTATTTTATTTTGTTCATACATTGTTGTTATATCTATGTTATCAAAAAATTTCTTTTCATTTTTTGATAGAAGTGGCTCTTGTCGCCACCGGACTATTGTTTAGTATTTTTACACTAAAAGTATACTTAAAAAAATTTAAAATGCTTTCCTTTAAATGTTTTTCTTCTGATGTTGAGACAGAAGTTGAGACTTACGCCATCGGGGTAACCTCCTTAAACAATTTATAAACATTAGTAAGTATAGTTAATAAATAAGTAATGCAATTATCATTACAATGAAAGGCAGAACTACTACACTCTGCATCATAAGTTTCCTTTTCATTAAACAAGACATGTTAATCCTTTTAAAGTAAAACTAAATTTTCACAGAGTACTTAAAACTCAAAACAGTTTTACAGGGCCATGTTACTGAGGCCATATCGTAACAGGCAATAGATATTTAAATATTATTGTAATAGCCGTATATAAACTTTAAGACAACTTATTGTTTGATCTATATTAATTTTATTGTATTAATACTGCATACAATTTATCTAAGTTAATGAGAATCAACTTTCTACTTTATTTTTGAACCGAATACTTAATATTGACAATCATATACGTGTACACGGATGTTTAATTACTGAAAGATACTGAAGTTTTTTTTACAGAGAATTTTTTTACGTTACTCGGAAGGCACGTGACCAGCCCGCGCTTTGATATGATGAAAATTTAAGCCTTATTAATAGACTCAAATACTGAATATTTTATACGTGGTCTAAAATTATAAAAGAACCAATAGTTTAATAGTTTTCTAATAATTTTCAACACTCAGGGCAGAGGATTGCTTCAAAAGAGAAGCAATACCCTACCTTTGTGTTTATTTAAGCTGTGTGCTTGCGTTTCCTTTAAAAATGGTTTTTTTTTAAAAAAATTATTGAAAACTTAAAAATTTTTTTTTTTACTTTTTCCTTTTATTTAAAAAAAATATAAAATGATTTAAAATATATCCAATATAAAACCCAAACTTAACCTTAACCTTAATTTTACTACTTTTTATGCAATTTATTATAGATTTGACAAATTGGCTTGCATAAACTGCCTCTGTTTAAGAGCAGCTTTTCTCTGAGGTCTTATTGTATTGGCATTACTATTATTATTATATGTATTATGTTAAGATTATTATTATTATTATATTATTTTATTATTATTAATATTAATTTAATTCATTAATTATTATTAATTATTTATTATATAATTATAATTTATTATTATTGTTACTACCAGAAAAAGAGTAACCAGTCTGTTGACTGTTGTCATTCTGACAGGAGTTGTAGGTAAAGGAGTTAACATTTAATTAACTACCAACTCCTTATTTAATTCGAGGGGAAAAGGTACTGATGGAATGCAAACCTATTTCACCAGAACCGGTTTAATTTACTGATCGTTTGATGTTATATATCCGATTGACTACTATCACAACCAATCACTCTGCCCAATTTCCCAAAAATTGGGCGTGGGTTTATTGCGTACTTATAATAGAACCACATCTCCACCTTTACCTTTATATTCCCATAATACCTGAAAACAAAGTTGTCTAACCGCTTCCCGGAGAACTAGGAGATACTCCTCAACACAAACGCCTGAACTTTCATATAGTTCATTTTGCTTTATGAGGGTAGAATCCAGTACCTCCTTGTTGGGATGCACTGCCCATCTGATATTCTACTGTATCAAAATTACTTTAAGATAATTAAATTACGTTGAAAACATTACTTTCAAAAAAAACAATTGGCCTTATTGCTCCAACTTCAGAGGTACCAGATTCTATAGGTTAGGGTCATGGAATGAATGCATTTTCTATGTCAGGAACAGAGTGTAAGAAGCTCAAAATAAGTCACTTTACTTTTCCCACAGCTTTGTACAAACACCTGTTCATTACTTTTATATAACCTCTCCAATGGCTTGCCTTGCCATGAGAGAAAGAGGTTAATTTTACAGGTTTGATCATGATTTTTATTCAAACTCCTCCTTGAAACATCAGTATTAAAGGACTCTTCTATTATTTTGCACCCTTTATTGAAATATAATGCATTGTCACTATATATGTATGTTGAAATTACTAAATTATTACAGAACCTTTTGAAGGCTAACAGAAAGTCAGGAAGTGTTCATAGAGGGTAATAGTCTATAGTGTACAGTCTGATGTTTAAGCAAGATGAAAACTTAAGATGAACATTTTCTCTAAAACTTATGAGTTGTATAGTTTTGACATAAAAAATAGAGCGAGGAAGCAATAGCCTGTGTGTTGGTAAGTTGATAATAAGATCTTGTGTTGTTCTGGACTATATCAGTGAAAAAGTGCGGTACCTGTTAAAAAAGAGGCATTTAACTTCTTGCATGGTAATTGCATTCAAATAATAAGATCTAACAAGCTGCTACCCCTTAGGTTCCACACACCTTGATTCTATGTAAAAGAGTAGACCAATGCCCAAGAGCTTTACTTGCTCATGAGCATATTTAATAAATAGCATGTAAAGCCATGATTTCTTGCCATTAATATAGGATTAGCTTGTTCATAGCTAATAAAAAGAGCCTTATTAATCCTGCCCTTACTTCTTAAATAGCCTCTTTCGTCAAGGAAAAGATTTAAGTTCAAAACTAAGGGAGGAATTTCTGAATCTTTCAAGGAAGTTACTTTTACTTTCTGTTTATAATCTTTCAAAAATTTAATTTCATTAGCAAAGGATTGAATTTGATTTATTTTAAGCCAATACCTTACAGGACTTTTGTTTGGTTCAATTCAACATTACTTTAATTTTACTAAGCCATTTAAAATTCCAGGCAGTGATTCTTAAGACTTTTCTATAGCAGGAATATTTACTTACATCTAAAAATACTAAATACATGATTATTAACAATACTACATTTACCAATTAGTAGAGGTAAAGATTCTTGTGGTACACTCAACAATGGATACCGTGGCCAACTGTCCAAATTATTGGTGAGCCAAACAGGACCATGATACCACAGAGCAAATATTTCCTTATACTTTTTAAAAGTTAAACCCCTAGTTAAAAAATCACCAGAATTTTCTGCTGTATTTACATACTTATAATAAACATTTATTTTATACTTATTACTGATGGAAGTGATTAATCCATCCATTTCGTTTGTTCTATTTTTTAAAAACTTAGATTTTACTTTGGTTTCTCTGGTTAGTAACCAGCTCAAAACTACTTGTGAATCCAAGGCAATATTAATGAACTCAAAATAAATATTATTGTATGCTTCCAAAATATTGGGTAAACATTTCAAGGCCAAAATAACACCCATCAGCTCCAGGGAAGGGATACTTAACTCCCTAGGCCTATTGGCAAGAGCTACCTTGGCTTTAGCAAATATAAAGGAGCTTTTGTTATCATCATCCACTCCATAACATACAAATCCATAAACACTATCAGAACTGTCACAAAAAAGATGCAAGCCATACTTATATTCCCTTCAGAAAGAGCCCTCCTAGGTATTGCAATCGTATCCAGATGTTCACAGTTATTGCGTAGTTTATACCACTCTTTTAGTATCTCATCAGGCACTTTCTCGTCCCAAGCTATCTTTTGTTGCCAACTTGTCTCATCAACAATTTACCCCTAACCAAAATAGGAAGAGAAAAGTTAAGAGGATCGAAAAGCTTGGAAATCTCAGACAACAATTGACGCTTAGTTGAAATACTCTCCAGATATTTTACTTTATTGATATGCATACAGTTAGTCACCACATTGAAACTATATCCCAAGATCTTTTCACAACAACTTGAGTGCTCTACAAAGGAGTTTTCTTCCTTGAACTTAACACGCAAAGCATCCAAATTGCTATTCCAAGATCTCAAGATAAAACCCCCCTCTGTCATTCGTTTATTACATTGATGATATATACCTCCTATCTCACTTTCTTCTTGCATGCTTGTAAATATTAAATTATCCACATAGAAGCCTGAGGATAATATTTCAGTACATCTATCATGTGGATACTTAGAAGCATGATATTTCATTATATAATGCAGTATAAATGGGGAAGATGTAAACCCAAATATTAAAGTGAGGTACCTATAAGCTTCTAATTGCCCGTTGTTAAACCATAAGAAAGTGAACCTATTCATATCCACTTCATCTTTTAACCTTATCATTAAAAACACTTGTTTTACATCACTAATGACAACAGTACGATTCGTTCTGAACACAAGTAGTAGCTTTAAAAGTGAATTCATGAGGTCATAATCACTGTAAGCAGCCTCATTCGAAGATGGAAGAGTTTTATTACTTTTAAGGGAACAATTAAAAACTGGTATTATTTTAGTGGTTACTTGTTCCGATTGCCTTATTATAGGACGATGAGGAATAAATTTATATTTACAAATATCTGAAGGATCATTAAAATTTATATTTACTTTTTCAATTATTTTATCATTCAATTGATCTTCAAAGACTTTATTGTATTTACTTATTAAATTATTTGAGTTAATTTATCAAACACTCTATTAGCTATATTTAAAGATATTTTAAAATTATTAGGAACTAATTCTATTTTATCTTGATACCAAGGAAGGCTTACATGATAATGGTTGTCTTTGAAAATCATATTCTGATTAAATAATTGAACTTGACATTTATCTACAGTGTTCAGAACGTCCTCGTCCTGTTTGATGACTAGTGATTCCAGGCTAAACAGATTTTCCAAGCCATTGTCAATATCTGAATCAATAAATTGCTCAATGGGATTAAAATAACTCTTGGATGGTTCCAACACAAAATACACTTGTGTATCTAGCCTCCTACTGTTACATTCAAAATCATTTATAGAAATTATGGCATTATTTGTTTCAACTTTTGACTGAGTTATAAAATTATTAACTTTTTTACTTTTTCTGGTTTCAACCAAGCGCACAATTTGTTCTCTACTTTAAAAATGATAAATATTACCTATTGGAATTAATTTATTATTGCCAATATGTAAACAATGACCACTTGCAAAAGGGACAGTTTCAAAGGATGGAAACAAATCTATTATTTCTATTCCAAGCAAAACATCTACTTTAATATGACTACTTACATTAGAATTATTAAAATTACTATCAGCAAAATTTAAACCATTAAGTTTCATATTTTTAATAACATCAGAAATGCCATCTACTTTATAATTTATGTTAATTCATCATTCTATCAGAAAAGGAATGAAAACTATTCTTTTAAATACTCTAACACCAATTAATGTTTGATGAAACTTTTTAATTTTAGAACCAATGAATGTTTGAGCCTCATACTCTATTATAGGAAGACTATTTATATTAGATATTAGCTTTTCAGCAGCTTCTCTTGAAATATAAGACCTACTAGAAGCTGTATCAATCAAACATCTGAAAGTTTTTTCATTACCATTGAAAACCATATTTAATGACGTGGTAGGAGGAATATATTCATTCTCCAAACTTTGATGGAAAGTTATGCAATGATTGGTCGTTTTATTTACCACCTCACTATTATTAACATTACACAATGGTTGTATGTGTGACTTACTTCCACACTTACATGGAAACCTCATTTTATTATTTTTACCAAAACATTGTGCTTGCGGATGGTTACCAGCACATTGTTCACACAACCCCAACTCTTTAACTCTATCAATTCGACTTTCAAAATTATTATATACAGGACATAGTCCCAATGAATGTGGCCCAGAACATAATTTACAAATTTTCTCAGCCTCTTTTACTTTACTACCCGAGGTTTGAAAATTTGCCAAAGAATGCTGTTTAATTGTAGCATTATTTCGTGATGTTTTTTCTTTTTGAGAAATGACAGGTGTACTTTTATTTTTTAGTTTGAGTTTGTCACCTACTGTTCTTTCTGAGGAAGAACTAGTACATATTAAAGCTTTTATTATATCTTGATAATTTTCAAGAACTTAATTTATGTCAGGATAATTATGACCTACTTTTCTTATTAAGTCCTTTAGAAAAATTTTAGGAAGCTTCTTAACCACTATATGTGACAACAAACAACAGCCTGGACTCTTTGAGTGGTAAAATCCAATTTAATGCACTTTAAGTCATAAATAATTGCCCACTGATTTTTTATAAAAGCCCTTTTTTAAAGATAGTTGAACCCCTCTTTTTAATAAAAGGTATTTTGTTTTATCATATTTGTGTTATATCAATATGTTATATATTATGCCCTGTCTCATCAATGAAGCACTTTCAAATAAGTCATATTGTGGTGTTTGTAAATTAATAATGAGTGAGTAATTTTATCAGTTCCTAAATATTTACAACGATAGTTAATTTCTAGCCTCTTAAATATCTATGCTACTTTGTAGTTAATTTCCGAAGTGTTATAAGGTATTTATAGTATGAGAATGCATGGACATCTAAATAATAGTACTTAAAGGAGTCTAAGTCTTCTTAAGCTATAGTCTCAAAAGTATTTGAATTACCATTAATTAAAATCAAGGAGTATCGAGTGCTCAAAGTTTTGATGATTATTGCCCAAATTCTTTATATTCATAAACTGATATAATAAATACTTGTCATAACTCTATCTTAATTTAAGTTGCTACCATTGCACTAATATTTCAAAATATAGTACAAAACTCGGTATTTGCCTTTTATAGGATAGAGACAGTTGTTTACTATTACATGCATGTGAAGAATGTAATACAATACTGGGTATTTCCCTTGGTTTAAAAATGGACAATGTCGTACTATGCAAACTTTCAATAAAAAAGGATAAATATCTATTAATCTCGATTTTAATAGTATGTTACTAATTGCTTTCTTAGCAGTTCTAACTTAGGTTTACTTTTTCAATATGTCATATATTCTATTAAAAACCAACATCATAATCGTATAGAATATTCTAATATTTTAAATAAATATGGTCTAACTTCTCATGTGTGTCTCCCTAATTCCGATTCCATTGAGATCCCTTCTTTAGATTTCAATGGTTCATTTAAAATTTCTATCCACTTTTTTTCATTTCTAAGCGAATAAATTTTGCTACCTTTTTATAATAAGGGTCTAATACCGAATTAATCTTCATTTTTTGTATATTTTGTATAATTTTACTTTTTAGAATTTTTTAATGTAGTCATTAATCATTTCAAGTATTGTTTTAAAAGATAAACCCATTTAAGTATGCACCTTTACATTATTATATTAAAGGTGAATAATATCGTGACTAGAGCCCTGTTTCGAACGCATTTATATTCTTTTAAGATTATATCTCACATCTCTACATTAGTAGATTAAGAATAATTGGTTAATGTCAATATATCAACATACTTAGAATGGTAAAATTTATCTTGTCAATAGACTAAATAAATAGCGTCATCGTGTTAAAAAGATCAATTTGCCTTTAATATTAGGTCTAACTAGAACCATCTTGAACCCCCTCTAGGCCTTCCCTTAACTTGTGAGGAACGTTGGCTATAAATATAATTGCCCCTTATTAATAACGAGATCAATAGAATGCTCTGGCTTCACACTTAAAGCTTATTCGCTTTCATAAAGTGTAAATCACCTATAAATTATATATAGAAGATATTTGTGATTATTTAATAACATAAATTGTTTATATTTATCGAAATAATGTCTGAACTAAACCACACAGGCTGCTCTTTATATAATATAATCGTGTAATATATCTAGTTAATCTAAGAATTTAATGTATTTGGCCATATGAATAGCTTCAAACTTATAAAAAAAGGGACAACAACAAATGTAAAAGTTCTAGCTCCTCGTTACTTATGTTAAAAGTTATAGTGCCTAGCATTGTTTTATAATAAACAAAGATAATAATATCTTGATAATTGATAACGCTAAGTGTAGGCGAGTATAAATCGAGCAATTAACCTTTTTAAATACATTAATCAGATTATTGCAAAGTTTAATAATCTAGATTATCTCTCGATTATTTTTATTAACACTAAAGTAATACCGTTACCTTATAATAGAGTTGAAAGTTATACCTTTTGTCTATATGTATAGTGGACTCCGTAATGTATACTAGCGATAAATCTTGTCTCGACTTTGTTGACTGCAATCTTTTTGCGCGCATTGCGTTCACCTGCTCATTTCTTATGTAGTAAATAATTGCTTGGTTTCATATTAAAGTTTATTTGGAAAATCTTTTGTCAATCTATGTGATTATATTTGGAATCTTTAACTATCCGCTCCATATATTCATCGACTAATTTGCCTCTTAATATTTATTAAGGCTAAAAGTTAATAATCTCTTTTCACTTAGTTTAGATGCTAAAAGCTCTATTTGCCATAATATATAAATAAAATAAATAATGGTAAATTAAAGCTCTTTAATAAGTGGCAATTCTGTCTGATACTTTTATAAATAAGGATGCTGTAATGATGATGCGAAAAGTCATTAATTAGTTTATAATAACAATGTGCAAAAAGGTTTAATACATTATAAGCTGTTTCACTGTTGTTACTTTAAGTTATTATGCCCATATCAATATAATATATCAAATAAATAGCTTTCTTTTTATACTAATATGTTTGAATTAGGTAGCTGGCCCTTCTTTATTCAACACAATCACTGTCTAGCTTACATTGTTGTTATGGTGTAATTCGTCCCACAAATCTAATTTTTATATATAAATGGCTAAATATATAGTACATTATATATTAATATATGGTTATTATGTCTCTCATCTCTTTAAATAACGTGTCATTGTGCCTTACTCTGAAGGTATTTGCTAGAATATTAATTAGTATACGTGTTGTCTGCCCTTAATTTTAAGCATAAATGAGGTAATTTGCCCTTGGATTACCATCCTGGCTAATTCCGTTCAAGTGATTGATTGATTTTTAAGTAAATACTACTTTTTTAATGTATACTTTTAATATATAATATTGGGGACTTTTTACCATTTTGTTTAATTAAATAGGGTATTGGCACGTGTACAGTTGAGACTATTTTCTACTTATTGAAAATGCCTTCTTTATCGATATCGGAGGTTCTAACTTTAGTAGTTTCTCTTTGCCTTAGTAGTTTTTATAACTTAATATTAGGCCTTTTATATTTTCTACTAAATATTTAGGCATACTTGCTCTATATAGCTTGATTATTAGTTACTTTTTTATCTTTCATATGTCCTACTTATTTGCCTGTTATTTATTATCTAATAAAAATTAACATATTTTTTCTTAAAAATTATTTCTCTATATTCACCATAAATTTAAAAAGCTCAAAAATAATAAATATATATTAGAGTGCTTGAACTTTTTTCTCTGTTGGCACTGTGGCTACTCATGGCCTCCTAATTGATTCTTTTATTTTATAAAGAAGTGTTGTTTTTTTGGTGATTTTTGGCTCTATATTTTATGATTGGGTATTCGTCCTTTTTTGGTGTGAGATTGGTGTGTATCTTTTTATGCCTTTAGACTCCCGTTAAATATTAGTTTTTATTATTTATGAGTGTTTACCTTTAACGACAGTAGTAACATTTAATTAAATGAGTATTTAGCCTTTTAATAGTATTTAGCTCTCACAAGAGGGACAGCCTTTTTCGTTAAGTAAATATATTAGCCTTATATATTTGCAATATATGTGTTATTTGCATTTTAAATTTAAGGTAATTTGCTGTTTTAATAATAAGGTATTTAGCCTTTTAATATGAGTTATTGCCTTCTAAAATAGTAGTGAGTGATTGCTTTATTTATAGGTTTTGCCTATATTTAATAGGTATTGAAATTTATAAAGGTATTTGCTACTTTTAATTAGGTAATTTGACTATTTTTATATAAGGTAATATTTGCTATAATTAAATAAATTTTTAAAACATTAGGAGAAATATAAAATATGAATAAAACCTTTTTAAAATAAAAAGTTAACTTAGTTTTACATAATATAGGTAATTTGCCCTTATTAAATAAAGGTTTATTTATTTATAATAATAGGTTTTATGTACCCTTTTTAATAGGTTATTTATTGTCCCTTTTAATAAGGTATTATTGTTTATTTTTATAATATATAAGGTAATTTGCCTTTTTAAAATAGGTAATATTGCCATTTATTTATAGGTGTATTTGCCTTATTTTATAGGGACGGCAGAGTTAGCAGGTGAACACTGCAACATTAAAGTGACAGACTGTCTCATTTAATTAAGAGTAAATTTCTTGTATAATTTTAGAAGGATACTGTAACCGATATCAAATTATCGGTATAAATCTGAATTTGCTAGTCTCCCAATATTAATAGGGTAATTGTCTCCTTTTGCTTCTTTGAGATAGTGAAGTAATTATGTGGTCCTTGCTCAATCTCCTATATCCATAAGTCTTCTTAGACACCTCTTCTAGGTAATGTCTGCCCTTATTTTATATCAGATTGTACCAGCCTTTTTATGGATTATAGTGATTGATGGCTGTTAGCCCTAATTGATTATACGCGAGTTTAACCGAGAACTTTCTCTAATAAGGGATTATGCGCAGGCACTCTTCTATTGTGAGCAGATATTTAAATTCGATTGTTTAAAAGCACGTAATTTAGACACCTTCTGATAATGAATAACAGTGTATTGATATCATAATAAGTATATTTTGCCGTGAGTTTCTATATATGAATATACTATATTGGTATAATTATACGGATAATTTATGCCCTTTTATAAAATGGTATCAATGTCTTTTATGATAATAGCGCAATTTCTACCCCTTTATGTCCATATAGATTGTTTATTATTCCCTATTTTTCAAAGAAATATATATGCATGATATTTCAACTAAGGTAATGCCTTTTTAATTAAGACTGCCCTTTTCATTTTAACGTTATCTTGTCCTGTTTTTCATAAGACGCCTACGATTTGTAATGCCTTTCATTAACTATATAATGAAGTGCTATAATATATGCCGTGTTTCTTTAATACATGTAGATAAATTTGCAACACCTCTAACAATGATTCGAGAGAAAAATATGTTTGCCCTGCTGCTGTGTTTAATGACGTGGTTTGAACGACAACATCTTTTTTTCTATTATATATTTCTATCGCCCTTTTATGATAGTTAATAAATGGTCTTGAGAAGCGCGTGCTGTATACAAAATTGTGTATTATTTGCCTCGCTAAACTTGAGTGACAATAAAGAAGAGCATGCTTTTGTAACGCGTACATATTAGGTCTCTTTATTTGTAAATTTGGGTATTACAATTATTTTAAATAGGTTTTTATAGCACCTTTAAATGATACTGCCTTCAATTTCGGCTCCTCGGTTGTTTTCTCGCGTATGTATTTCCTTCTGTATTCATTTTCAGGAATAATATAGAATATTTTTTGATGACTCATATATAATTTAAAAATCATGTTTGGTCTATGCTATTTCTGTGTGCATAGTTGTTGCGAACGTGTTAGTGTCTAACCATAATTTTTGCATATTTCCTTTATAGGTATTTGCTTTTTTAATAAGGATTTGCCATTTTAATAGGTAAGTAGAGAGAATGTAAGGAATATCTTCGTGGATGTAAGACTTCTCTATTTTTTAATACACAATCCCTTGTCTGTGCCACCTTCTTGTAAATTGATGAATAGGCCCGTTCTATAATATAGGCGTAAATATTATTGCCTTTTTAAAAGGATGGTCTCTTTGGTTCAAGTTGCAATTTCCTGTTATGGGATAATACTCGACGTGATCTTCTCTCAGATTGGCATTTTTCCAGCTATAAATATTAATAGATAATTATGCTTCTTTAATAATGATCTGCTTTGCTCATCGTGGTATATGAACTTGTAATAATTGAGTCCTTTTTTTAATAAGGTATCGCCCTTGCTCGTGGTCAACTAACGTTATTTGCCTTTTTAATAGGTTATGTAATGCTGTGTCTAGACTTATTAATGCAAAGCCAACTCTTTTATTCTTAAAATCACGGTATTGCATTTTTTTAATTAGGTATATATCTCGTTTAATAGTAATTATGTCCCGTTTTTTTAATTGGTATTATCTGTCACATGGTAAACATATTCATATAATGGTCTCATATTTGTGTGTCCGTGTTTCTTTGCTAATTTAACAGTAGGGTCAATCTACTCCTTTTGTTCTTCTCACTAAGTAGTATATGCGATTATTAGATTGGTATTTGCCTTCTGTTCTAAATAGAGCTATAGTTATGCGTACTCCTGATTATTTAAGTCTTAAGAAGCTTATTTCAATTATGTATCATATATTTGTACCAAGATATTTGTAGTTAAGAAACTATCTCCCTTTGTACAGGTATTTGCCTGCAATATTCAAGGGTCATTCTCTATTGCCTCTTATAAATGTCAATATTTTTAATTCATTAAAACATGCTCACTAGATGCCTACTTTTCTATATATACTCTTGTCTTTTCTATATAGCGGTCAATTTAGTATCTTAGGTGAATAGGAGACACTTTGATCCTGATTTAACTCTATCTTAAGCTTTTTGTCACTTGTATAATTAGCGCGGTAGCCGTTTTCCATAGGTAATTTGTCTTTCTAACTAAAATGTGATTACCTAGTGTGGAATGAACGAGTATAGCTCTTTAAGCTGGAAAGCGTTTACTTATGATGGGTCTATTTTGTCTTTATTGCTATATTGCTTCTAATATACGTAACTATGCGGACTTAAATTCATTATATGATCGAGTGTTCTACTCTTTGTTAATAATGAGAATTAGTTGCTTATTGTATTTGTGTATTTGGTCTTATCATCGTTGATGAATCACCTGTTATAATAGACCTACCTGAGTAAGGGTAAATATACCGAGTAATTAATGGGATTCAGTTTAGGTTCTTCTAATAGTGTCTATGCTCTACTTGCTTAATTTTGTTGCTTATGTATATATAGGTTATATATCCACTCTATCTTTAGGTATATTTATATTGCAATTAGTTAGCATTAGAGAGATTAGTGGTGTTCTCTGAATTTCCATGGTTCGGGTATGTGCCTTACTATGGGCTATTTAAAGAATACATTACGTGGTGCATCTTTTCGGTATATTTGCACCTTTGTGGTTTCATTTTCATAATAGGTATTTGCCCTTTAATAGGTAATTTGCCTTAAATATGGTATTCGTCCTTCCTCTATATCGATTATTAATTCTAAGCTTACTTGTGTGAACCGAAATTTAAGGTCTTTGTGTGATATTTTCAATTCCAAGTGTTGCGTCTCCTTCTTTTTCCATTTGCTTTTATTGGGCCGTTTAAACTGAGTTAATCTTTGACTCATTTTTTTCACTTAGAATCACGCCTTTTCTTTATAAATTATCAGCGTTTCACTCGTTTATAATTATAATCACCCACATCTTCTCAATGCCTGCACTCTTGCATATGACACTGATATTGACAAATGGAATAATTATAATTCCTTCTATCTCATTATATATTTATGTTTCTATAATAGGTGCTTTGCCTTTTGATTCATCTATAGTAGGTAAATTGCCTTTATTTAATGATATTTCATGAATATATGTATTAATGGTAGTGTCATAGTTTATTTTTGCTTCTTAATATTTTATATATGTATCGGTTAATCTATGCGTAATTAACTAGTTTATTGGTGAGGTTTTTGTCGTGTCTTTTCACTGGGTTTATAATCTCCAGCATTATGTTTTCTTGGAAGACTCTTCTTCCACTCTCCATATTATACAATACTAAAAGGTTACTTTCGCTCAATTTATCTAGAAATGATTTGCCCTTTTGATTACTTCGCTTTTGCCCCACATTATATTAATAAGGTATAAAATTCGTGCCTTCAGTAAAAATATAAGCATAATATATCGCTCCATTTGTTACACTTATATGGATTTTGTAGCACTCTGATCTTACATAACGAGGATAACAATTCGTCCACCTATCTAAATAGGATATATATGCATACATAACTTGATTTAAGTATAGCGTTATTTATGTCTTACTTTTTGTAAGTGATGGGTAAGTTTGCAATACTATAATTATAATAGGTTATTTATTTTTTTCTCTATTTTTTTCTCTTATTCATTTTGGTACAGTTATGAATCATCCACTCACGCTCACGAGGTCCCTAAAGCCATTTATTAGTGTCAGCACAGTTGTGTTGAATCGTATAACCTAGTGCACGAAACTACAAACATAATACGCACAGAAACACTTTACAGCACGGCCACAGGTGGGGCCGTGTCTGGACACCTTTAAAGTATGATGACTGAAAGTAATGGCAGCATTCGTTGTGTGCATTAATACTATATAAGTAGGCACGATTCTCAGCCGGAATATGGCAAGGGAGCGAATTCCAACCAGCAATCAGATACTGTGGTGCGAGATTACAAGTATATGGAGCGGGGGCGCCTCATTACACGAACCATAGTGACTAGTCTGTTAACCGTTAAACCCATTCAACACCAAAACTCAATGGGATTTCATGTAAACTACTGCACCTTTTGATTGCCTGTCTGCAACCAAATCGAAAAGTTGTAGTCGATATACCATTAACTAGGTTGTAGGCTTATTTTACCGAATATAATATCTGCTTATTTTTTAAGTACAAGCAAGCTTGCGCTCTGAAGAAGTGAGCATAAGCGTCCTCCCTCAAGTCAGCTCTAACCGCATACCAAAGCATTGACAGCTTTAGGGGCAGGTACCTAATGTAAAGAAGAAAAGCACCAAACAGTAGCGCTCCCGCAAAAGATAGAGGGGTCAAAGGTGAGACTAAAAAGTCAGGACAGTTTATAAAAGCTTTTAAGCTCTTGACTACGCCACCCTAATCCAAAAGCCGGACTGCTGAAATATTTTTTCTCGCACGCGCCTCTCCTATCGACCCATACTCCTCTAGAATATAGTCATACTACCGAGTGATGCTGCCTAAGAACACGAGATACTAAAACACTGAGTAAATAATATGAAGGACACGACTCACACTGCTGTGAAAGAGGTGATAAAAAGTCATGAGCTCATGGATCTAAACTATAGATAACTTCTTCATAGTTTCTTTTGAGGCTACGTCATACCTTATACTAAACCTCCATGTGTTGGAGGTTGAGTCCCTATTCAATAGCTAATTTTTTTGTTTATTTTAAAGCCCTTCTAATGTTTTTAATATTGTCTAAACAGGAGAGACGAGAGAACGTCCCGAAAAGAGATAGGATAAGTTATAGAAGGTGTAGTTTAAGAGAGGGTAGATTTGTGAGTAGTATATTAAGAAAGTTGGGTGTTATTTTAAATAGAATAATTATCAAATATATACCATCAAGTGCGACGACCCCACCCGGAAATCTATCCGATCATGCACAGAAATTGGTATAAGTTCCAGAAAGATTAACGACGAGAGCCTAATTTACTATAAGGAAGTTAAATAATAAGGTATATAAGCTCAGAATGAAATGAGTATGATAAATAGATATAATTGAGAAGTAGGTACTCGTATTAGTCATCTAGGCATTAATTAGATGTTAGTAGATATGAATTATATAGTTGCAGTAACGAGAAGATCATTAATGAAAGCAGGAAAATAAAGTAGGAGATAGACAGAACCCTGAGGAACACCACTATTGACAGAAAAGGAAGAGAAGTCGCCCCATCCAACAACAAGCCGATGATTGAGCGATTGAAAGAAAAGCTAGACATTAAGTAAGCAAGAGAAGGAGAAATCCAAAGGAGGGAGCTTGGAGAGCAGTGACGCGTGCATACCCGGTCAAATGCTTTGGTATTGTCAAGCGCCACCACGCAAGTCTCCCGTAATTCCTGAGGGTGTGAAAACCATAAATCTGTTAATAGGAAAGTATATCACCAGTAGACCTCGAGCGCCGAAGCCGTACTGGCGATCGGAAAGAAGGGAATGAGATTCCAATTGATCCAGGAAATGAGAGTTGAGAGGGTTTCAAAGTATTTAGATAGAATACAGGTTAGAAGGCTATAGGGCGATAGTTAGAAGATCAGAGCGGCTTCCTTTTTTTCGGAATAGGTTGACTATGCGCGCTTCCAAACACTGAGGGAAAGTGCTAGTATTGAGGCATAAGAATATAGTCGAACGAGAGGAGGCGCCAGCACGGAAGCACACCCCTCAAAACTCGGAGGAATCCATCCGGGCCACCCGCCTTCCTAACGTTCATAGATTTCAGAGCCCATGCACCGATAAAATGTAATCTCAGGCAAAGGCATAGGGCACTGAGAAGGAGAAGGAGGAGGAAGAGGAATGCCAGAATCGTCCAGGTTGAGTTAGATGAAAATAGGAGGCCGAAGAGATTGGCCTTGTCAGTTGAGAATTAGCAAACAGAACCATCAGATCAATAAGAGGAGGAAAGGTAGATTTACAGGAGTTGTTAGAGTGTTTTTGGCAAGAGGCCAGAAAGATTTTCAGTAGGAGAGAACCAAGGAGGTTTAGCGCACTTTCTTTGATGAAAGCCCGCTTTGCTCTACGAAGAAATCCCCTGCAACGATTTCTAGCTGAATGAAAATTAGCAGGTGATAGGAGAACGAGAATTTTTTTCCACCCCGATACGCATGTCTCTAGCCTGATGGCCAGAGAGCAATTACGATCGAACCATGGATATGAGGAGAGAAGATTTAGTCGAAGAAGGAATAACCTGCTCATCCCATCAAACGATTACAGCTCCCACCTTGTCGGCGAAGGAAGGCGTCAACAGAGACAAAGCAGTCATTCCAATTTATAGTTAGCGTAGAAGCAGCGCAAAGCCCCCAATCGGCCCACAAAGTGCCAGAAAGAACGCACAGGGCAGGATGGAGCTGTTGGAGAGAAAGTATTTAAAATTAAGAGATTAAGGTTGTGGTCAGATTACCAATAGAGAGCGAAGGTGGTGTATTTATAGAGAGAAGGACTAGTGGTGAAAACATAGGTCAAGTGTGTTCAAGATGGTATAGGACGATTCCGGAATGTGTGTGGTTCTTTAAATTAGTTGCTTCCAGATCGTTAAGAAGCTGAATGATCGGCCTTCTCCCATCTAAATCAGTATGGAGAGGTCCCAACCCATTCAGTGTTGTGTACATTGGAAATCCCCTAGATAGAGGACCTCAGTATTTGGATGAGAAGATAAACAGTCTCGTGAGAAGTAGTAAGATATTCAAAAAAAGGCGTGGAAAATCTGTTCTATTAGGAGAACAGTAGCGAAGCACAAGATTATTGTAGTAAAGAAGAAGAAAGATTTTAAGCCACAGAACATCGAAATTAGTAGATTCGAATTCAAGGGACGTGTTACAGGAGTGTAATGTTTATGTAGACATAGACTACCCTTTAGCGAAATTTGAATAAGTTATAGTTGGATACGTTAAACGAGCTAGAGGATGATTCTAAGCCATCTGAGTCTCAGACAAGAGCAAAAAGATAGGGTTAGAATTAGAGAGTGGTATTCAACGGAAGCCGAGTTGGAATTTAAGCCACGGATGTTTGTGAAGTCAATAGAAAGCCCGCATCTATGCAAATCTGCCATCTCACACACACACAACACCACACACCACACACACAACACACACACGCACACACACAAACAAGAAAAAAAGCAAAAACAAAAGGAAAAAATCGGATAAAATTCATCAAACGCTTAAACCTAAGTTAAAAAGTTTAAATGTTACTTAAAATTAATTAAAAATCAGATTTTGTATAATAAATAAAAAAAATAAAACTCAAACTTACGTAACCCTTCCCAGTTTACCCTACTAAAAAATTCGCAACCCCCCCCAAAAAAAAAACGACAAAGAAAAGGAAAAAAAATTAAAACTAGAACAATCGGGATAAAATTCATCAAACGCTAAAACCTCAGTTAAAAAGTTTAATGTGCTAAAATTAATTAAAAATCAGATTTTGTATAATAAAAAAAAAAAAATAAAACTAGAACTTATCTTTTAAAAACTCCACGTGCAAAACTTCACTGAATCTAATAAGAGTATACCAACTGATATGATTTAATAAAAAGCTTTAATTAAAACAAAGACAAGATTGAAAAACACACACTTTCACTAAACACAGCTATACAAAATAAAAATACAATAAAATAAATATAAACTACGAAGCGAGAGCACTCAAAACACGTCTGCACTTCACAACGACCAACGACTAATTTGCAATTTTAATAGGTATTTGCATTTTAATAGGTATTTGCCTTTTTAATAGGTTTTTGCTTTTTTAAAAGGTATTTGCCTTTTTAATAGGTATTTGCCTTTTAAACAGGTATTTGCCTTTTTAATAGATATTTGCAATTTTAATAGGTATTTGCTTTTTTAATAGGTATTTGCCTTTTTAATAGGCATTTGCCTTTTTAATAGGTATTTGCAATTTTAATAGGTATTTGCTTTTTTAATAGGTATTTGCCTTTTTAATAGGTATTTGCCTTCTTAATAGGTATTTGCCTTTTTAATAGGTATTTGCCTTTTAAAAAAGTATTTGCTTTTTTAATAGGTATTTGGAATTTTAATACGTATTTGCCTTTTTAATAGGTATTTGACTTTTTATAGGTATTTGCCATTTTAATAGATATTTGAAATTTTAATAAGTATTTGCCTTTTTAATAGGTATTTGCCTTTTTAATAGGTATTTGCCTTTTTAATAGGTATTTTCATTTTTAAAAGGTATTTGCCTTTTTAATAGGTATTTGCCTTTTAAATAAGGTATTTGTCTTTTTTAATAGGTATTTGCTTTTTATAGGTATTTGCTTTTAAATAGGTATTTGCTTTTTTAATAGTATTTGCCTTTTTAATAGGTATTGGCTTTTGATAGGTGTTTGCCTTTTTAATAAGGTATTTGCAATTTTAATAGGTATTTGCCTTTTTAATAGGTATTTGCCTTTTTAATAGGTATTCGCAATTTTAATAGGTTTTTGCCTTTTTAATTAGGTATTGCCTTTTTAATAGGTATGCCTTTTTAATAGATATTGGCATTTTTAATAGGTTTTGTATTTTTAATAGGTATTTGCCTTTTTCATAGGTATGTGCAATTTTTATATGTACTTTTAATAGGTATTTGCCTTTTAATAGGTATTGCCTTTTTCATAGGTAATTGAATTTTTAATAGGTATTTTGCCTTTTTATAGGTATTTGCTTTTTTAATAGGTATTTTGCCTTTTTAAGTTTTTGCAATTTTCATGGGTATTTGCCTTTTAATAGGTATTTGCTTTTTAATTAGGTATTTGCCTTTTAAAAGGTATTGCTTTTTAATAGGTATTTGCCTTTAAATAAGTATTTTGCTTTTTAATAGGTATTTGCCTTTTTAATAGGTATTTGCTTTTTTGATAGGTGTTTGCCTTTTTAATAGGTATTTGCAATTTTAATAGGTATTGCTTTTTTAATAGGTATTTGCCTTTTTAATAGGTATTTTGCCTTTTTTTAATAGGTATGCCTTTTTAATAGGTATTATCGCCTTTTTTAATAGGTATTTGGAATTTTAATAGGTATTGTGCCTTTTTAATAGGTTTTGACTTTTTATAGGAATTTGCCATT
Organism: Trachelipus rathkii; assembly: GCA_015478945.1. Lineage (NCBI taxonomy): Eukaryota > Metazoa > Arthropoda > Malacostraca > Isopoda > Trachelipodidae > Trachelipus > Trachelipus rathkii. Next base: position 1,794 of record JABUQX010067104.1, on the reverse strand, counting down.
TTAATAGATATTTCGAATTTTATTAGTATTTGCTTTTTAATAGGTATTGCCTTTTTAATAGGTATTTGCCTTTTTAATAGAATATTTTTATTTTTAAGTATTGCCTTTTTAATAGGATTGCCTTTCTGACCTAGTCTAAGCTTTTTAATAGTATTTGCCGTTTTAAATAGGTATTTGCCTTTTTAATAGGTTATTTGCCTTTTTAATGGTATTTGCCTTTTTAATAGGTATTGCCCTTTTGATAGGTGTTTGCAATTTTAATTAGTAAATTTAATAGTATTTAATTTTTAAAAGTATTTGCCTTTTTATAAGTATTGCGTATTCTCCATAGTTTATTATATTAATTAGTAATTGCCTGTTTAATAGGGTATTTGCCTTTTTAATAGGTATGTGCTTTTTAATAGGTATTTTGCAATTTAATAAGGTATTTGCTCTATTTTAATAGGTATTTGTCTTTGTAGGTATTAGCAATTAGTAGTATTAGCCTTTTTAATAGTGTTGCTTTTTAATATGTTTTGCCTTTTTAATAGGTATTTGCCTTTTTAAGGTATTTGCCTTTTTATAGGTATTTTGCCTTTTAATAGGTATTGGAATTTTTAATAGTATTTGCCTTTTTAATAGTATTTGCAATTTTAAAAGGTATTTGCCTTTTTAAAGGTATTTTGCCTTTTTAATAGGTATTTTGCCTTTTTAAAGGTTTTGCCTTTTAATAAGGTTATTTGGCCTTTATAATAGGTTATTTGTAGTTTAATAGGTATTTACCTTTTTATAGGTATTTGCCTTTATAGGTAATTGCCCTTTTAATAGGTATTTGCAATTTTAATAGTATTTGCCTTTTATAATAGGTATTTGCCATTTTAATAAATATTTTGCCTTTTGAATAGGTATCTGCATTTTTTAAAGTATTTGCTTTTTATGTATTTCCTTTTTAATAGGTATTTGCCTTCTAATAGGTATTTGCCTTTTTAATATGTATTTGCATTTTATTAGGTATTTGCCTTTTTAAATAGGTTATTTGTAATTTAAATAGGTATTTTGCATTTTTAATAGGTATTTGTCTTTTTCATAGGTTTTTGCATTTTAATAGTATTTGCCTTTTTAAAGGTATTGCCATTTTAATAAATATTTGCCTTTGAATAGGTATTTGCAATTTTAATAGGTATTTGCCTTTTTAAACGGTATATTGCCATTTTTAATAGTATTTCGCCTTCTTAATACCGGTATTTGCCTTCTTGTAATAGGTATCTTGCCTTTTCTAATAAGGTATTTACCGCTTTTAATAAGGTATTTGCAATTATTCATAGGTATTTCGCAATTTATAATAGGTATTTGCATTTAATAGGTATTGCCTTTTTTAATAGGTATTTGCGTTTTTTAAAGGTATTTGCCTTTTTAATACTTATTTGCCTTTTTAATAGGTATTGCCTTTTGATAGATATTTGCATTTAATAGGTATTTTGCTTTTTTATAGGTATTGCCTTTTTAATAGGATTTGCCTTTTTAATATATTTGCAATTTTAATAGGTATTTGCTTTTTTAATAGGTATTGCCTTTTTAATAGGTATTTGCCTTCATAGGTGATTTGCCTTTAATAGGTATCGCCTTTTCAAGGATTTGCCTTTTATAGGTATTGTATATAATAGTATTTTTGCATTTTTATCAAAGTATTTGAATTTTTAATAGGTATTTGCCTTTTTACATAGGTATTTGCAATTTTTAATAGGTATTTGCCTTTTTAAATAGTATTTGCCTTTTTCAATAGGTATTTTGCAAGTTAATAGGGTTATTTGCCTT
>JABUQX010067103.1:50000-77855 GCA_015478945.1 Trachelipus rathkii | reverse complement strand
TTCACTATATTTATTTATTTGGCTTGCTTTTGAGAATAAAAAATAAATTAATTAATCACCATTTATTTATGTTGTATATATTAAATAATCATAATCCTAATAAGCTAATATATATATATTATACCGTAGTACCCGTATATGAATATGTTAAAGACATAAGTGATGCTAGGCGCAACACTAAGATAACAAAGTTATCATATATACAAGTATTTCCGAGGAAACAAAGTTATATAACTGTAATTATAATGCAAAATATATATTTATTTTATATATTAAATAATAATATTAATATGACTTTATAATAAAAATTAACATATATTAATACTTTCAGTTATCAAAGAGTAATCATATTAAAAGTTATTAAATCATAATACTTAATTTTACTTTTGTTGTATAATTATATATATATATAATATATATTATATATATATATATATATATGTATATTAACTTATATATATATATATATATTTATATATATATATATATAATTATTTATTATATATATTAACAGGGTGTCTAAAAGTAATGTACTAACCTATTGATGAGACTATACCAACTTTATTTTATGAACTAGTGCACAAGTTTAAAGGCTTGATTACAGAACATACATGTATTTAAAGAACATGTTCGCAAATGTTCAAAAATGATGACCGCTATTGTCCAGACACAGCTGATGACGCGAACCAATGGAGTCGAAAGGTCAATAAACGGTAGCTTGTGTCAAGATTGCTAAGACATGTCTTGCATTTCCATTTCAATGCATTTATCTTCTTGTTTTGAGCAATAAGTTCTGTCCTTGAGGTATCCCCATAAAAAGAAGTCCATTGGCGTGAGATCTGGGGAACGCGCAGGGTATTCAATACTACCCCTTCGTCCAGTCCATGTGTTTGGAAATGCTGCATCGAGGTGAGCTCTTACATCACGATGGCAGTGGGGAGGTGCTCCATCTTGCTGAAAGTAAATCACGTCGTTATCATCAAACATCTCGTCAATGTGTGGACCGACCGACTCCTGCAGCAAGGTTAGGTACCTGTCCCCATCGACCGCTCCTTTAAAAAAACGATCCCATGATGCCAATGCTGAAAATCTCACCACATAGTTACCCTGGTAGGTTAAATGTGTTCAGCTTTAACATGGGGATTTACATGACCCCAGTAGGCACAATTATGGCGATTAATCGAGACATTTAATTTAGAGGTGGCCTCATCGCTCAAGACAATTTTGTGTGGAAATCCTGCATCTTCTGCACATTTAGCCAGGTACCATTCACAAAATTGAATGTTCCGGTCCGGATCGTTTTCATTGACAGCATGGAGTAGTCTTGGTATGTAGCATTTCCAGCATAGACGCTTCAAGATGCGATGGACGCTATCTATTGAAATGTGTGTCTCCCAAGCAGTTTGTCATAGAGATTTCTGTGGGGATTGGATGAGGGTTTCTGGAACCTGCTCTTCCTTTGCAGGGTTGGTGATGTCCGTTTCGTCCGAACGTTCTTTTGAACCGTGTGAACGTTCCATCTGCTTCATCAATTTCTCTCTGATGCGGGCAATGGTCCGGTGCATTGGTGGCGGTTTATCGAACTCCCTTCTGAACCGTCTTTGCACTTCCGTGGCGTTTCTGGTGGTCCAATAGCATTTAAGGACAAACTTTCTCTCTTCAAAGCTAAGTTGATCTCCTGCCATTCTGTTACAATATATTATTTATTTATAATATTTACATCATATATTATTATTTAACATTACATTTTTCAATTTTATATTATTCAATATTGCATAAGCGAAACTACTAACGATATATATATATATATATATATACATTATATATATCATATTATATATATTATATATATATATATATAATATATATTTATATATATATATATATATATTTATTATATATATAATATATTATATATATATATATACTATTATATATATATATATATATATTATATATAATTTATAATATATATATATATATATAAATATATATATATATATATATATTTAATATATACATATATATATATATTATATATCTAATATATATATATATATTATATATAAGTTTTATATTAAATATATATATAATATATATAATATATAAGATAATAATTTTGAAGATAGTGATAATAATGATAACATAATAATAATATAAATGGTGGTAGTGATAATATAAAATAAATGAAAAGTAAAAATAATAATAGTTTTAAAAATGATAGTGAATAGTGATGTAGTAAAATATAGTGATTTTTGGTGTGAATAATATATAAATAAATAGATAATAAATATAAATAATATAATAATAAATAATAAATAATAATATAATAAAATATAATAATATAATAATAATAATAATAATAATGATAATAATAATTAATAATTATAATAATTATAATATAAATAATAGTAATAAATAAAATAATAATAATAATAATAATAATAATAATATATAATAATAAATAATAATAATAATAATAATTAATAATATAAAAATAATAATAAAAAATAAAAATAATAATAATAATAATAATAATAATAATAATATAATAATACATAATGAAAATAATAATATAATATTAATTATATTGTTTATATATATTATATATATATATATATAATATATTATATATATAATATATACACATATAATATATATATATATATATATATAATATATATATATATATATAATATAATATAATAAATATATGATGATATATTATATATATCATATATATTATATATATATTATATATATCAGGAGAACAGTTGATAAACATCAATATCAAACTTAAAATATATACAAACATATTTGTAATTTGTAATATATATATATATATATAATATATAATATATATATTATATATATATAAATATATATATATATATATAATATATCTTATATATATATAATATATATTATATAATATATATATATGTATATTTATACTATTAAATATATATATATATATATAATCTAGTAATAATATATTATAATAATATATATATATATATATATTAATATATATATATAATATATCATATATTATATATTATATAATATAATATTAATATATATAATGTATAATATATATATATATATAATATATATATATATATATATATAAATAATATAATATATATATATATATTATATATATATATATTTATATATATATATATATAATATATATATATATATATTAATATAATTATATATTAATTAACTATATATATATATATATTTATAAATATATTATATATATTATATATATATATTATTATTATATATATATATAATATTATATATATATATATATATATAATAAATATATATATATATTATATAATATATATTATAATAATATATAAATATCATATATATATATATATATATAATATAATATATATTCATATATATATATATAATAAGTATATATATTTTATTAATATATATATAATATTAATAATTATATATATATATATAATAAATAGAATATATATATATATATATATTAATAATAATAATATTATAATAATTTTATCTATGCCATGTCTATGATATCTAAATATTTTAACAAATTATCCCGTTAATATATAGATGCTATGATGAAATAATTATATTTAATATATATATATATATATAATTTATAATTATATATATATATATTATATATATTAATATAGTATATATATATTTATATATATATATGATCATAATATATATATATATATATAATATATAGTATTAATATATATATAATATATTATATTTAATATATTAATAATATATATTATATATATATATCTAAGTATAATATTTATATATAGATATCATTAATATATATTAATATATTATGTATCTACTATATAAGTCTGTAAGTATACTATTGATCTAATTATAATATTATAATATAACATTATAATATATAATATAATTATATATTAATATTATATATAAATATAATTATAATATATATATTAATTATATATATATTTATAAATAGTTGTTTAAATATATTTGATAATCACAATTTATTATTTAAGAATCTTTAATACAAACTATAAAGTGGGAAAGGTATAAAGAATTAAACTTAGCCTTCTCCTTACCGAGCATAATAATTGAGTACCCTCTTTCGGTAGCAACAAATGCGATTGGATTAATTACTATGGAGAAAGGCAGTAAAATCTTATTTACACTTTATACACTTATATAATGTTACTATTTAGTTATAAGAATATATATATATATGTATAATATAATATATATTATATATATATAATCTATATTTAATATATATAATAATATAATATATTATATATTAATATATATATATTAACATATATTTTTCAGAATATATTTTATGATAAAAAATTATATTTAGTATAATAGAGTTATTGACAAAAATTGGTTAATGTTAATTGAATATTATAATGTTTATTTAGATAATAAGCTTCTATGAGAATATTTAATAACACAAAATAATATATAGCTACTATGCTCTAACTAATTTATATAGCGAGACTATTTGGTTAGACAATTAGTAACTATGGCTAAATAAATTGACTGAGTATATGATTTTCGTTACATAAAATATATAGATTTCTGTTAACTACATAAAGTGAATTATTTTAATGGTAACTAATATAGAAACTTAATTCATACACCGATAGATAAATTTTGTCGCAAGTGAGGTATATTTATAGTAATATATATTATATATAATATATATATATATATTAGTTAATCTATATATATATAATATATATAATATTATAACTATATAGTATTATATATATTATATATATAATATTATATATATTATTAATATATATATAATATATTATTATATATATTATATACATATTATATATATAATATATATTATGAAATAACCATTCACATTATCTGAGCAGAAGGTACAGTAACATACTTGGAGATGTCCTATTAAAAATTGTCATCAGGAAATTGTTGAACTGAGTGCTTCGTCATGTAGGCAAGGCGTAGTTTTCAAGTGATCCAATAGACAAATTGCTGTTATGGAAGAAGGAAGAGGACTGCACACAATGACTAAGAGAAATTGACGACTTTTGAAGACTGTGTCTTCGGATGCATCTTTTTGTATTGTATATGAAGAATATTTTATGAGGATTAATTGAAGACGATAAGGTTAAAGAACTTCACACCATTCAACGATTTTTCCTCACATATACCAATATCATTAAATAAAACTAATCTAATTAAATAGCAAATCAAATAAAAAATAAAGAAATAATCACATTGAGAGTAGAGATAATACAAGCATATAGTAAATTAATAACTAAAGTTAAGAGTAAATCAACAACATTTTTTTTTTTTATTATTCACACAATCATTTTAAAGTAATACAGGATATATTATAAAAAATATTTTAATATCATCGCAATATATAGCCACTATTAGATGCCAATATAAAAAATAAAATGAAAAAATCAAAGCACTTTGGGAATATTGACGGGGGGGCTCCCACCCCCGTAACTACCCCCAGAAGTCACGAGATATGATATATGGATTAGATTAGTAATAAATAAATCAAAAATAAGATAAATATAAAGATATAAAATAAATAAAAGCACTAAGCCACAGAGTATAATACATCATATAATAAATAATTAATTATACTATTTCGTAAGAATTTCTATTCTGCTATATATACAATACATAATCCTGAAATTTAAAATGGCAGGAAGTAAACATGTGTTTGAGTTAACATGATAATCAAATAAAAGTAAATAAATATAATAAACTTTAAGCCTAAATCATTAATTTATGTATCATACGAGGCTAATATATAAAAAAAAGTCAATAAAAAAAAATAATAGTAATATAACAACTATATATGACATATAATCAATATTAAAAGAGTTTCTAATGAAAAAAAAAAAATAAATAAAAAAAAGACAAAGGGTGTGTTTTTCCTAACTAAAGCATGTCGATTCACTAATTTTTTTTTTTTTTTTTGTAGCTATCGTAGTTCTCAAGATAAGGATGAGGAGCACTTTTGTGAGGCTGAGAGTGCACCATGAATAATAATTAAATTCTGAAATAATTTATAAATAATAATAATAAATATAATATAAATAAAATAATAAATATATATATCATAATATTAATAATTAAAATAAATTAAAATCTATAACATAATAGTAGAAATAAATAATATATATAATATAATATTAAATATTAATTCATATTTATATAAAAGTAAAAACTAATAAAACTAATAATTAAAAAATAATTATAATAATATAATACATAAATTATTAATTAAAATTATATTTATATATATATATATATTATAATAATAATTTAATTAATTTAATATTAATCAGTAAACCCAAAAACCCAAATCTAAGTAAATACTATCTTTAATTTATTTAATAAAAGTAATGAATCACTTGAGGTACGGATTTTGATACAATATTTCTTATTAACATAGTAGAAGGAGACTTTTCTATTGTATCCCCTCTAATAATAATAGATTTATTTCATATTATTAGAGATATTATTATATTAAATATTCTAAGAATTAGATATGATCGGGTTATTAATTTATTTTTATCTGCATATATTAATTCCTTATTATATGATGAATCTATAAATAAGGTTAATAAAATAAAAACATCACAAATTTTCAATAAGTTATAACACATTAATTATATTAATTTGTAAAGAATAGTATTTAGCTTTAATACACTTCTAACTTTTGTGATATATTTATATAAAATATAATAGATTAAGAAATATATATTATAAATTAATAGTGACAAGATATTAAAAATACTTAATTATTAATATAATAAATATAATTTTATACTATTTTGTATAAGTAATAATATTTGACTACACATAGTGACCAGAGATCATAATATACAGACGCTGTATATTATGACTAGAGATAATCACTAGTTTCGCACATACACTACTATGTCAAATATATTTTACTTTTATTTCTATCTACTATTTTATTTTAATTTTATCTATCTTAATATTATTATTATTCTAGTTCTATATAATCATTTATATATCAATATATTCTATTATAATGATATCATCAATTCAATTTACTTATACCAATTGGTATCTTATATCGTATTCTTCTTTTCTGCAATTTATCTTATATTCTGCAGCTGAATATTAGCGGGTACACCTTCAATGATAAATTCTTAAAATTCTAAATTACTTTATATTCACTCATAATAAATAAATTCTTTTTAATGACTGTTTGTATGACTATCACTATATAAGTTGGCAATACGTTTAGTCATCTATTAACCTTTATATATATCTCAAAAAATTTTATCTTCTCTGAGTTCCTTTATGAGTCCTTGATCTAGTAATTATTCACTTAACGTCATATAAATTGATTTACCTTTCTTATGAATATTTATCTTATACACTGTTTGTTATTTATGAAAGCAGTATATTAGTAGTGTCCCTTTTCTAATAAAGAATATTATTTACGTAGAACGAATGTTCTTAATACGGATTATTTTATTTTTTGATTAGAGATACTTATATTATTCAACTTATATAATCTTGAGGATAATATTAGGTAATTCATATATTGTTTCACTTAATTTATCCATTATACAATTTAGTAATATGCTAAAAATACTTATCTATCTTTCCAATATTTTCTCGGCTATATCCGCTAACCTTTTATGGTTAGGACTCTATCTATCTATCACGTCTTTTTGTAACATATATGTTGGCTATATAACACCTTTTCTATTCATTGTATTATGCTATCTCAGACTAATTATTAAATTCATTAAGTATATGCTAAGTAGAATAATTTTATAAATAACCCTTCCATATTACGGTATATAAAAATTATATCTTGATATTATATAACATTTAATAAATAAATCAATTATTTAATTCTTAACTATTTCTATATTATTTATATATATATTATTTATATATATATTTATTATTATTATTCTTAATTATTATTAATATTATTATTTATATATTATTTTACTATATGATTAATATTTACTATATATATTACTATATTATAATATTATTATTATTATCTTAATATCTATATTAGTTTATACGTGTTTTAGTTCATATTATCTAACTTCTATATTACTATTAATAATATATACAGTAATATATTACATACATAGGTATTTATACTAATTTCTATTCATTATCTATATATCTACTATTTATTATATATCTTATAATCTATTGACTTATCTTCACTTCTAATCGGATCTATATGCTAACTTTTTCATCATATAATTCGTATAAATTTCAATAATCCTAACTCTTATTCTATTCTCAATAATATTCAACTGATTACATGATAATTCTAGTCTTAACACTAATAATATTCTATCATAGAACTCAAATCATCGAATTAAAGACGAGACTAAAATGTCTTTAAACAGACATGCCTATTCATATTTTTAGTACTATGACAGAGAAACAGTACAGATGAGAAAGAGAGAGTTCTCATGCTGATACGTATAAAAATAATAGCACGATTATATACTTCTATTTATTTCTCGAATATAGATAGAGAGTATTCTTCTTCTACACCAGCAGAACAGACACATTTTGCTCAGAGAAGAGTAGAACGAGATAGGAATCTCAAGAAATATTTTGGGCGGCATAAGCACTACACTCTAGCTATGATGATACCATGCTTCTATATTACTGTACAAATTATACTTTAATACTGATAAATCGGATATTAATTACATTAATTTGCATATACAGCGTATAATTGACAATGTTATCTTTAGTGAGTACAACAGAAATTTCAATGAGACAAAGAAATAAAGAACTTTCATCTTCTTCTGCTGTGACGAGATCCTCTCGTCTCACCCTCTCTCTCTCTATCTACTCGTCTTGTCATCTCCTCTTTACTGTCTCTGCGTCTCTCTCATAATCGGCTACAATTCTCTGTATCTCATTTCTTCTCTTACTACTTACTATCTCATTCTATATCCTACCAGATATAATTAAATATATACATCTTCTTTCGTTTGAGAATTACTTATTCAAATTAATATTTATACTAATATTTTTTTATATTAATATTATTTTATTTCTAATATATTTCTTTATAACTAAGAATTTGCACAAGAGGATTCAAAGAATCGGCTATTATATAATTATAGAAAAATTTAAATCTTATCAAATAGCGTCATAACAATTATATATAGTGTCAAAGTTATGTAGAGAGGCTTACGAGGAGCCTGACGGGAACATAAGGAGGTGAGATAGGAGGGTACGTATTTTCCTATTAACCACTCGTGGAAGAGGGGCAGGAGATACATACCCGCGACATTAACCTATCAAAATACAAAGTAGAGCGGGGGTTTCCGAGAAGACACTTCCCCAGGAAGGGTGAGGAAACATATGATCTTATACATACACTGTTCGTATCATCCGAATGACCGAGAAGCGACCCTACAATTACTATCCATCTAGTCAGTGATAATAACCCTTGAGGTAGTTATTATTATACACTTTAACTAAAGGATCCGCCAAGGGTTAATAACCTGAGCAATAGGATGTGAAAGGATTCAGGAGGTCCTCACATTCGTGGACTTATATATATATATTTATTAACCAGAGTAGAGTGAAGTTATATCAGATGAAAGGAACTATAATACACCCCCAGAGGAGAGTATCTACCGAGGATACACCCCTCATCTTAATTAGGTATTTAAGGTTAGTACTCACGGGGGAGTACCTTCACATACTATACTCCTTAATCGGGTAATATTGATGAGAAAACGTCTGACCTCCACATGTTCCCCGTTCTGAGGCTCGAGCCCCTACTTATTGGCTGTAATACCTTAATATATATAATATAATATTAGATATATATATATTATAATATATAATATATATATTATAATTATAATATATAATATTATTATTATTAAATATATTAATATATTAATTATATATATGATTTAAATATTTATTATATATAATTTATAATTATATAGATTAAAAATATATATATCTATTAAATTAATTAAATAATTATAATTAATAATAATTATATATATAATATAATATATATATATTAATATATATATATTAAATATAATTATATTAAATATAATATTAGTGAAATGCTGACATCATTATTATAAGTATTGAATTAGTATATACGTTCACGTCGTAATACACTATATTCAAGAGAAGTTCTTATCTACTCGTAGTAAGACATTGTTTAGTGTCTACTTCTTATATTATATAACTTTTGATTTTATGTATTTTATCATATATTAATAATTTATGAATATACAGAGCTTAACTCTTAGTATATGTTAAGAATTATACGACGTTAGATGTCATATAAAATTTTATTCTTCACGCATTAAGTTCTTCGAGAATGATAAATATATATCTATATACATTAATCACGCTCACTATTAGAGTAATAGAGAGAGAGATACTCTATCAACTTGAGAGCATTAGAATAAACAATAAGTAAAGTCAGATAGTAGAGAGTTAAAATAATATCATTAAACTTACCAAGATAGACTCTTAAGAAAACATCCCACTAAACGCGAAGGCCTTTTTTTCGCAAGAGAGGTAGAACCTTACTCGACGAGAAGAGGTCTGCGAGAACTATACTCGACAATTTTATCGATTACAAACTTCTATCCGCTAAAACGAAAGAGGAGAGGCAGGAGCTGTAGTAACTCGCTAGCTTAGAAAGTCTGTGACTTATCTCTATATCAGCCTTTATTCGAGAAAGAACAGAAGTATTTATCGTATATCTTCGATATTGAGAACCATGATTCTCTTTACATATAATTGTATTAGAATAAAATAAGCCTATTTGAAAATTAGGTATCTATGTAAATTTACCATCTCTCTTATATATGGGTGCTTACTCACTTTAATAAGAAGACACTCATCAATACAATATATAGTTCACTAAGAATTCAGCTACTCATATAATTATAATAAATATTTGGTATATAGAACCCTGAAGAAGATAACAACCAGTAAAAATTCACAATACATGTGAGTTCAATTCTGTAACATATATAAAACACATATCACAGAGAGATAGATTAGATAATAGAAGATACAGAAGGTACACATTAATATCTCACGAAATTCCAAAATACTATGATAGAGACACGACATATTAACGACCGTTCATAATGCTATAGTATACAAATCGATTTACAGGATATCAGAACTCTAAATTATCACAATGTTAATACACCTTAATCTCATGATATTACATATCTTTTTTATAACATCACGACCATTTCTCTATACAATTGAGCATGATTATAACATCGATGATATCTAGAGGATATTATGCAATTTAACGTCTAGACTATCATGCGAAATATTCTCTATATCTATATTTTACTGGCTGTGCAATTAATCAGTTATATCAATTCACTGCGAGTCTATAATAGTATATATGAGAGTTAGAATCTATATATTTTTCAGATTACCTACATAATTAGTATAGATCAATGAGAGACATTCTCACTATAATTCGTTATATTTTCGAAAGGTCTACCATAGTGACTATCTATCATATTTATACTCGCTCAATAATAACATAATGGGTCAAATTTAAATATTGACCTATTTAATCTATATGTCATACAGCCTCTTTATCATATTTCACAATACTTATATACGGATATAGGATTAATCTTTTCATCAATTATTTAAGATTTTGATTAAGGCAGAAATTCATTATTTATGGAGATTCTACACTACAAACTGATTCCTTATATTTCGAATTCTAAGATGGTATGCTGAGAGTGACCACTCCCTTTTAAATATGAAGAGAAATTTTTACAAATAAAGGACCTAATATTACAGCAACTCATTTCATCTAACTATATGTCATAAGACAATTATTATTCATTCACAGTATATCAACAGAGTTTGAGAAAACTATTATTAAGTGCGCCATTTGATCAATATCTGTATGGAATACATTAGAAATATCTTTATAACTGGACCTTTCCTTGATTATTAATACGGTATCGTATATTTCGATGTGAACTATTTTAACTTGTAGGAATATAATACCATTTGTACTAATATATCAAATAGTAATAATCTTAAGAGCCATCATGAAGGACCAGGGGGTAAGGGGTACATGATCCGCTTAGTATATTATTAATGCATTATAATATGGGTATAGTATATATGTTTGTTTATATATCTAACGGATATAACAAATATGCCTGTGTTTAAATGCACTATTCATTTTGTATATATAACATTAAATATACATTATGATATTTATGTATTTCAAAATATTTGTTAATATATGATTAACGAATCTTTAGCTGAATACCAGTTTAGATACATCGTTATATAGTAAGATTATGATGACAGTTACATCTTATGATAACAGAGTATTATTTTTGCACTTATCAAAATGTTTGACTATAGTATCTACTGTGATTCCACTGGAGTTATAGATTAAGATATGCTTTGACATTTGAAGTATCATATTATTAAACTTATTTATAATTATGTATTATAATTTATTAATAATAGTTACAATGCTAACTTTCATCTTGGTCTCATTTTAGTATCAGTCGAAATAGATGTAAAATTTTTAAAATTACACAGAGAACTGGAAATATACATTGATATTACTCTACTTACAACGTGAATTATATAATGCTGATCTAGCGAGAATATAATAAAGAATTACAATGACAGCATCTACACCAATTTGGATGGGGAGAGTTCAATAAAATAGTATAATAATAATATATTTACATATGATTTTAATTTTAATATGTTTCGTATACTTACTAAGTTTAAGAAATATTTGAGCGACGAGCATATATATATATTAGCTTATAAGTAAGATAATGAAAATTTAAATAATAATTAAACTCACGTACCTAATAATGAGATGTACTCTAATTTATATATACTTAAAGTATATATAAAGATTTATAATAATATATTATTATACATAAGTTAATAAGAAGTTCATAAAGCATATGATAATATAAAATATCGCTAGATATCAACTACTTAAAAGAAAATATTATCACTACTAAAGCAAACGCATCTAAATATTCCAGGACAAAGAGAAGGTTTAAAATAAGTTACAATGGAGAAGTGAGCTGCGACTCGTGAGATTAATATATTATATTTGCTTTGTAATCACTTATTACGTCGGTAAGTTTTCTGGATCAACAAATAGCTATTGGAGCACGCACAAGAAACGGGAGAGGAAAGAGGCAAGAGGAGATGAGGTGTAAATACGCAGAGGCTAGCATGAGGAGGAGAGAGAGAAAGTCAGAGGAGTGAAGTAGGCAGAATATGAGGAGAAGCCATTGAGCGAGAAGAGAGAAGTAGAATGCTAGCGTACTTATCATGAGCATCAATACCACACCATAATATATATACTTATGTTGGATATAAAGCGTACATTTAATGAGCTAAATCCTTGACGAATACGTATAATAAAATTGGATTCACTCATTCAGAAAACGTTCATCTAGACGCTTGACTACGATAGAGACAACATTGTTATAACAAGAGGTAGCACAGCTAATCTTATACATGAGATAAAGTATACTATCATCTTTATAATATATTAAAACTAACGAATATCTACCTAATATATATGGGTGAGATACCCGGCTAGCCAGGAAACTAGCCTAGAATAAGTTCTATTCTATAATATATTAGGTACCTCCTTAGATTGAGATCGACGGAGGGGGATATCATATTTCCCCTCCGGAGATGGGCTTCCGAACCCTCCCTCAATAGTCATATTTAGGTAATATTTGAGGTACGACAAGGGAATCTCATACCGTACCCCCCCTATAGGGGATAAATATTAAAACGTCCCCACCGTACTTGATCCCTCATATATAAGGCAATCGAGTCACCCCCTAAATCTGGCAACTCACTACTCAATAATATGTATAATTTATGTTTATTCCTGTAAATGATGATCTGTACATTTATTCGAGATATATATTTAACCTAAATTTTTTTTAATTATCAAATCTATTTATTGAGTATAACCATATTCACGACGAAAGAACTTCCTTAACTAACAGAGTCCTAGAGAATCATACATTATATAATAGTGACATATAACGAGCTTCTTTCTTTATGATTAAGAGGAATAATATGGATAGTTAACTATATATCAAATCACACTGTAACTTGCAGTCGGTTCGCCTAGATCTCATTAGCTTATAAGGAGTACAGATTATTAAGTCACAAGGACGCTAGATGTCATTAGAAGAGAGTAAAATAACTCATTAAAGGGCTCAGCCATATTATAGTCATCATGAAGAAGTATGTTATTAGTAACATAATAGATAATGCCATCATTATCACGTTCAATCAATCGAATCTATTCAAGAATAATCATATGAAGGAATTACAACCTATTTTCCACTTTAGTTAAGTCAATCCATAATTTATTCTGTTGTTTGAAAAGAGCCAGAATGGCAGGTCAAAGGCCGGGTTACGATCTCCTGTCCGGATATATTACTATGGTTACGCTATAATTATTACTACTACGAGTAATTTTCCACCTCTACTAATAATAGTATGATTATACATTTATATTTTTAATGTTAACATTTTTAAAATTATATTACATATAATGATTTTAAATTGATACTTTATCATTAGAAGGCTGTTAATATATCATTAGTATATTAATAACTTTATTATGATATTTATATATTGATATATTATATTATATGTTTATAATGACGTATATTGGTATTGTAGTATTCTTATTTCAATTATTTGAGTAGTTTAATTGCTATGTCTATTTGATTCTCTATTACTATACTAACTATAACAATCGAAAGAATGAGATTTAGAACATGTTATCAACCTGAAATAGTATTAATAAGTATATATGGCTGACAAAACAAATGTGCTAATTTATTAGGATATTGAAGATATAGAAGTGTATTTTTTTAGTAATAGTCTGAAATAATCCAGGGAAGTTTTCAGAAAGATTCATATGGGCCATCTTATGTATCAAGCGCTAAAGATTTTGGAAAAATGTCACATAGACCAATTTAACTTTGTGCCTATATATTAGATACAGAATTGAGCGTGAGATATACTATCGAAACTATTATAGCATTTTGAAATAAGTAAGTATAATATAGAAAGTAATTATATTTATAGATTACCTTTAATATATCTAATTAATAAATGCTCATATTAATTATATAATAATATTGTATTAAAAATTAGGTTACCCCTACATCGTACATAGAAAACTGACCGTTAAATCACGGAAATAATAATATAAGTATGTACATAATAAACGTTAACAGTAGTTCAAGTATAGGTAAGTTATTTATATCGGAAATAAAATTTAATCATAATTAAAACACACGCCTAAACCTAAAATATGCTAGTATAATATATATAGCTCGGATATAAGTAAGGCATCTTTTGTCTTCTGTTCCACGAGTTCAAAGAAGCACGAGCAACAACGGATTGAATACGACTTAGATATTGGATAAACGAGTTATTACATTATTAGTTACAATTAAATACATAAGATCAACAATTAGAATAACAACTTTCTATTGTCGGGAGCTGGTATCATCTTAGAAATAATAAATAATACGTAGTTTATATTATTCAATATCTTTCACTTTTTGGTGGGAAATAAACCTAGGTGCTAAATAGATAAAAATCAGATTTATGTTATAGTAGATTTATATTTCCTCAACAATGTCATATCACTTCAGTAATTTACTCACATACTCATAGTTTCTACTTTCAAAGAAAGAATGTTCTTTGAGATATAAACGTTAGTAAGATAAAAGATTTAACACTAAAGCAAATAAACTTTCCAACGAAATCCATCACATCTAGTAGGATGGTACATGCATATTTTTAAGGAATGACGATCAACACTCGATGAGACGAGACAAAAAATATAAGTAGATATTACCATATATGAGAGTAGGAGTTATATAAGAGAAATATGTCAAATATCAATTCTACCTTACGTTCAAATGTAAGACGATCTTAAAAATAACATTTGTATTTTAGTATACTAAATATAATCGATTCTATTTATAAAATATAATCTGATATAATCGTGTGAGAGGGGAGGTCTAGTCGCAGTAAAAAGAACATCATTATATAAATATGACTGGTAATAATAATATAATTGTCTATAATATACTATATAATATAACCTACTTATAATACGATACATTAATATATACTATCTCACATGTATTGATTCATTTACAATATTACGATTTCATAGAAATTAGAATACCACCTGACAGCTAATTTACAAATATTATTATGATTTTAGAATATATAAGTACCATTGGTATAAAGTGCTACAGAATGAATGTACAGTGAATTATCTATAAACTAAACATAATAATAACCGTCTTGGAATCAACGAGTAGGCCAATACTATATATATACTAATATATTTAATATATTATATATGTTCTCGAGATATGATTACGTAAAACTCTATATATCAGTCCATATTTATATTAATACACTTACACGGAATAATCTACACTCTGCTCTAGACTTCGATTGCTCTACCATCTTTTATGCATTAATAACATATAATAAATAACCTCAACAAATCTTCGTCATAAAAAAAACTAGTTGAGAGTTAAATCTAAGAAGGCATTTGACACACTCCAGATTATTTACATAAGCATACTATATTGAGGTGATATAGTACCAAATTAACACATATATATTATAGTAGATAGTTATCGGAGTTATAATAATATTTGATATATATATCTAGGTCATAAATATGCGCGGTCCCACGTGCAGGATTAAAATGAGTAAGTATTTATAAATTGTTATTGTCTGGATGAGGTATATACATACTGTATAGTCCACAACATAAATAGTACCAACACTATGAGTTAGGCACAAAGAAAGAGTCGAGGTGTCACACAAATCGGTGCGGAGTATCGACAATAAGCGCTACACCGTTAGAGATGGTCTTTCATTCAATTTTCAAAACCTTAAGATTTTTCTATATATTTACACTTTTCACTGCAAACATTTGATAACCCTAGGCGTTTTTTCCAAAACAGAAATATCGAAAGTACTTTTCTGAAATGAGATGTCTGCATATGCATATAACACGCTTTCAAACATCTATGATTTGCTATAATGTATAATTATCACGGGGTCTATATTAATCTATGAGGATGACACACAAATGGGTGTAATTCTAATATGACATAAGAGTTGAGGCTACTAAATATATCCAACTCATAGCTGATAACAACAGGCCAGCTACAGTACACAGGACAACTTTCATACTATTATATACGTATCGCCATCGAAACATTAAAATTCCATCTAGTGACTTTGATTGAGATACGGCTATGTATGTAGCGATTTTGCACATCGATTTATACTATAGCGCGGTATAGTATTCACAAGTAGACGCGCAGCGTAGTACATCACGTTTTTTCTGAACAGTACTCAACATTTTAGCAATAAGCTTTATGACTTTATAGTCATTTATTTTGTAATAGCATATGAGGAAATTATTCTATGTAAATTGACATCTATAACTGCAAAAATACGAGTCAATGAACACCAATGAATACTGTTTCGTTCGCGTTTATACGGATGAGATAAGCACCAAATGAGGAATACGCCTCGTTTCTAAATTGTCAAGCCTTCGTGTGTCTGCAGCTGACGAGGTCACGCCAGACGCACGAAGAGTCATGCCTCTGATACATTGAGTTTTAGAAAATACCATGACTGGAGCCAAGAGCAACTAATATTCGATATCATATGCTCTAATCTTATTCTGTATGATTAACCTATAAGACGAATAGTGAACATCTATATACATATGCTTTTTATCTATTAAATGATTCTATAAATTGCCAAAATGACCTCGAGTATTTAGTCAATCTCTTTAAATATAGATGACATTAATTTATTGAAATTATTCTTAATTAATATAATAGTCTATATAAAACTAATATGCAATTATATTTCACGTTGCATAAATTTCAACACACTTTGGTACCTTCTGCAAACTTAAGAAACTTTACATTATTTAGAGACTGATTCTTAAATACATTTATATATAATGAAAGAGATACACGTAAGTGTGGTACCTAGTCACATATGATATCTATTTGTGGAGTAACATATATACCTAGTACTCCACTCTTCACCCACCTTAAATCCCATAATTATGACTTAATGATTGCACTATATTATTAATATAGCATTACACACTGCATTCTATACATCAAGTATATTAATATACCAACCTACTTATAATTCATTATAATTATAACCAACCCTGTACCACTTCACATATATTTTCCACATATGCAATAATAATAACTTTTAGAAATCTAGCTTTTGTAGAGGAGAAACTATATATTACAATAAGGTCTTATATGCACTAAAAGTACAATGATAATATAATTAATCTAACTGGTTCTCCTTTAGTATCACGATGCAGTCTAGGTTAAACATAATCTCTTATATAATTAAATTCTAAAAAGGTTTTAGTTTAAATAAAATGTTGTATTCAACGTCTATTACTAAATAAAATAACCATTAACGCTAGATAATAAATAATACAGTAATAAATTGTATTTAATCATTATCCACAAATGATTAATAATATCTTATATATAATACTTTATTTCAGGTAAAACTATTATTTTACAAAAATTTACGACCGAGTTGAAACAGCTATAATCAGTAATTCTTATTTAAAAATTCGACTTTTCCTTTAACATATACTAACCTTAATTTTATTATTACATTTAATAATAATATGGAACACATAACATATTATATGCAGTTCCAGTCATATATCAACTCTAGGAATAGTTACAATTATAGTATGATAGTGTATGTTAATAATTTTTTACACGGTACTTACTTGAACTACAAGAGAATGGAATCTAGAATTAAGTGAATAAATACAAAATCAGTATTGCACATATTGACTATGGAGCTAAATACTAGAGCTTATATACTAATCTACTAAATCAATTTAAGAATTTCGAACAGATTTACTATCACATATAGTTATTAGACCATCTTAATACATGGTCAGCTTTTACTCTTTGGTAACAATTAATTGTCTCACGGAGAGAGAATAATAACATATAGCGTATCATACATAAATATTTCAAAATTCATATATATATGTCATATTTTTTTATACTACACTTGTAGATATCGGAGATCTCAACGTCAGTGTCCACTAAAGCGAGCCACTGATTAAATAAAAATCGGATAAAATATAGTAGTGTGTACATTATACTTACAAGTTTTACATTCTGATATAGGTAGCTTAAGTCTGAGTTAATAATTCATCTAATAGCTAATTATAGATAATGAGTGTCAAGAGATATATGTGATGATAAACTACAACCATTTTATTAATGATATATAATTAATTAGGTTATAATATAAATATATATTAATTAAAATAATATAAATTACTATTATAAATATAAATATATATAAGCTACTACCATGAAATCATAATACCCTAACTTATTGCACAGACAGTGAAAAAATAAATTTATTAAATATTGTATATGAAAAATAATAAATATACTAAATATATAAAAAATATCTATCATCTTTAATAGCGCTCGTTAATTATAGGTTAGAGCCTATAATATAATAAGTTGCATCAGATAGCGTTCTTTATATATTAAAAGTAGATAAATGTGGGTATCATATTTAGACTTCTAAGAGGCATCTAGATCAAAGAGAATGCTATTAACGATGAAGTTACTATCAGGTATAGTATATATCCTGGAAGTAATTACGGATAGTGTATTAACGACATTAACATATATTTTATTATAATTAGTTAATATATTAATCTAGAATGAAGTATGAGTATAATTAGTACGGAGTTACACTTAGGTATGATCTAGTATGTAGCGTGTAATATTACGTATAAGAGAAAAATATATACATTTTATATCTAAATATCTTTAAATAACTATGTATGTATATATATAGTACTACTTATACTAGTAGAATGTACTCCACGTAAGTCGAGGAATAGTATTCGGAAGATTATCAGGTATATAGGTCGAGTATATAAATATCAGTTAAATTGACTTGAAAAATAAATTAATATATGAATATATAATAATATTAAAATATAGAAAATAATATCCTTTAATAATTATTATACGATATATATATATTAATATATATTAATGATAGTATACTTTCGGTATATATTATTAATGGTTAATTGTTTATAGATATAAGGTGAATAATCTGAGTATTCTCACCTCGACAATTTTTTGCACACACTACTCACTCTGCTAAGTGTATATTATTCCCTAAAGATATAGATATAGGATATACAACCTTAAATATTTAAGTATGTATCTATAGTTAATACAGTAATCAAATACCTTTATAACTTAAACTAGATACTAGTAGACTTATTATCACTATTATTATATACCTTTCTTATATATATTATTTCTAAATATATTATAATTAGAAGTGATTAATTACTACAGTTAATTACTAGAATATAAAAAGTTCACACGCACGTATATTCCATACATTTTAAGACAAACAAGAGAAATTTGTATTACTTGCCTTTTACTCGAGCAAATTGTATTAACTAATCATAAATACTAATATTCAAAGATGTACAGTAAGCTATGACTAGAACTAACTTTCCACACATATAGGAGCCATGACAAGATTAAACTTAAAGACATAGATTCATTAGACAAAATAAACCTAGTACATATGAATATTTATATCACCCATTGAACTATCACAATTAAAAAATTAAACACAATAAAATAACACATAGCAATCACAATAGTAAATAAAATGATACAGAATATTTAGTTGTATTAATAATATTTTTGTCTTCTTGTCATTAAATTCATCTTATTTATTTATTAGATTTACAGAAAAGTCTTAAATTTAAAACAAATCAATCCTCAACTTAAAGTTATGCTCTCCCTCAATAGTGGCTTTCAAGACCTTGTCAAGAATCAAGATTCTATAAATTTGTAAGTCTATAGGATTATGTGGATTATTTTAAGTAATATCATTAATTTATATTTATTTTATTTAAATTATGAAAATTTTAATATATAGTACATACAAATACTTGCGCTAAGGTTGTACATAAAAAGCTAAATATAGTCTATAGTATTTATGAACAAACTAACTTATTTTTCTTTAAAAAAAATATAAAAAAAAACTATAAAGATTAATCTACTTAATACATATGCTAGTTATTTACCCTTATCAATTTAAATATGTGGGTCTCAAAAACTTACTCTATTGTAGCCTCCTCTTGACAAGATCTCTGCCAAATTTTTGGCAGCATCATTTTTCTCAGCTACATTGAGAATACGAACCATTTTAATACTTTTTGAAGGAGAATCTTCTAGTCCTTTTCCATTAGTAACTGTTGCAAAATTTACTAGACAATTTTTGAAGAATTTAGCCTCTCTTTTATGGATAGTAAGGGGTCTAATATCTTCAAAATGAAAATACAGGAAAGAGAGGTTTGACTTATTAGTAAATAGCCAATTATTAACAAATTTCAATGAACTAGTAAAACTAGATAAAATAGGTTGAAATTTCTATTTTGTTATTAATAAACTACTCACCACAATCACTTCTGATCGAAGAAACTGTTAAATAGTATTAAGTAATACCACTAGAGTTATCGAGATAGCAAGTGAGTCAATTCAGGTAGACATAGAGGTAGGTAGTATTAATAAGAAAGACTTTGAAAGTATTGAGTTTAATATACATGAAAGAAGCAGTTTAAAATGAGAAATTATGTCTTATCATGAAATATATTATAAGATTTTGGGATTTTGTGGAGAGAATTTACTCGCATAATATTACTAGGATAAATATTGCTACCAAATAGTAATACGAGAGTTTATCCCTTGGACATCATTAAGGGTCGTATTGGGTGTGAAACCTACTTACTTTAAAATGCGAGAGATCTGTCCTGTTAAACTTGAAGATTTGAGATGAATTAGTTATCAATATATAAATAACTTACAGGGTCAAGATTAATATCAGCATAATAAAGCGTAGACTCCCTTCCTTGATTGCAAATTAATTGTATATAGAGTTAACATGTTAAATAGTAGTTATAAGAGCTCCAATAAAATTAAAACTATAAATGTATGTATGCCACAGGTATCAATATCAAAGATTTAGTAATAAAGATAATTAGAAGAAGGGCACAAGCACTTATAATTCGAAAAATCTAAAGATGGATTTTTAACACATATATGCTACATTAAGCAGATAGAAATATATAAGCAGCATGATGAGCTACTTATAAGAGAAAAACAACTATATATATACTGCAGTAAATAATAATCCTATTAACATCGAAATATTGACATATAAACTGAAGCATGGATAAATGATAATTTAAACATGGAATACTCTCACTGTATCAGGAACATGAATATATCGACCGATAGAGTCTCAGTCTATTATACCAGCGTAAGGTAAAAGAATATATGTGAGTGGACACTTTAACTATGTCAAGATTATAGTCTATATATATCAAATTAACAATAAGATTCTTCTAAAGTACTATGACTAAGTTACTAATGATTATAACCCTAATATAACATGAAAATATCGATTTTAATGATATATGATATTGAACTCAATCTTCGATGATAATTTATTGCAACGTTTCGTTGTTCGAAGCGTAGGGCCAAACTTTATTACACATGTAAACACTGAGAACAGTATAGCCAATCACGTACCTAATAATCAAAGCCACTACGACAGAGAAATACTGCGGATGGGACTATTCGTCATTCATATCACGTATTTCTTTAATGAAGCGTATCATTATAGAGGATTCGACCACATATATAACGAGACTGATGACCATATAATACTAGCATATGTAATGTCTTAAAAGAGTGTGTTTATTCTTTCTGTAGTCACTTATCAAGGTCCAATATTCATCAATGAAGCTTTTCGCATTGTCGCACATTACTACTTTAGCAATGAGACTTTCAGATACGAGAATCACCAAATAATAACTAAGTATTATTCTATCTTAGATATATATAATCAGATAGAGTAGAAAGAGAATGTAGACCAAAGTAGAACATCTTAGATCAAATAAAAACTTATGTTATGCCACTGTAGTGGGCTACGACATAACGACGAAGCGAGAGGCACGCGAGCACGTCACTATTATATGCATTGACTATAGGGATAATGTAATCCGCATTCTTATTATATTTGAAAGACTCTATCGCACTCTATTATTACAGCTTAGACACAGATTATAAAGGAGGGTGGTATGGTTATGAGAAGTGTAGAAGGCATAAGAAACCTCAATTTTTGGTTTAGGACTTATATATAGTTCGATTCTATATAAAGTAATATTGATAGAGATAATATATTCACTAATTGAATATCTGGGCCGCTAAATTGCCACAAGTTATCATAATTAAAAGAGAGAATAGATCATTCATGTATTATCTGAAATTTGAAATGAGAATTTTTATTCTATAATTTCAAGACATAGCATTGTTTAAGATATCAGTTTGTGACTTAGAAACTGGTCTGGTAATACGTATAATCTTTATAGACTCCATAATTAAAACTACCGAGTTTGTTTTCATATCTAAAAGTACTATACATCATCAAGAGCAAGACACATTGACTATAATGCACAGTGATATATCATCTACATGCTCAACTGTTTTATACGACAGTCACTAACTATATCAACACGATACACCGTAATTAGTTGGAGGATATAATGAGATACTAATGAGTATGGATAGGATTAGGAGAAGATTAAGTAGAATAATAATGACTCAATAGATCTGTATGATGTATAATAATATTAATTTCAACGTAGAAATAGTGTAAGGTTGAAATATATATAGAGAAATCAAAGTGAATTGACATATAGAAATTATCACACTTATGATACACAGACAACGAAGCTAGCAGAAGAGAGATAATCTAGAATTAACCTTAGACTAATAAGACTATAATAGGGTAGCTAACATTGTATCGCCTACAAGTATGTTATTAGGTAGTTATATATAATAAAGTTATTACACACAAACAATATGAAAGTATCTAAATGAGTATTGCGATAACCAATAACTTAGATGAATATACTGAATTAATACTGACTGACTAGTTAAGTAATATTATATTATATTATATATATATATATAGATAATATATATGATGTATCTCAACATGTGGGAAACACTTCGGAGATTGATAGGGGACACAAAAACAATGATTAAATGTTCTATGAACATGTAACCTACATGACATGGTTTCAAAGATTTAGTAGGTTTTATGTTTACAACACGGCATATGGCTTATCTCGGTATTCCTTAAAAATATGGTTTACTTTCGTTGGTAAGTCTATTGGAACATCACGAACTCGGTGACGTCACACGTACGCTCGAATAGATTACAAATAGTAACCTTTGATCTCGTGATAGGAAGGTCTTGAAGTTTATCTTCGCTTTAGGAGTTTTTCTTTGAGTTTACGTTTCGAGGATGTATTCCAATTTGGAATACGCGGACCGATACCCTAACAGACATCTACCGGATAAGAAAACATTTCAGAGATTAGATGAACGTTTGCAGGAAAATGGATCATTTAAAAAACGGGTATCGGATATAGGTAGACCGATAAATGTGAGACCTGTTAATTGCGAGGAAAGGATCTTGAATCACATTGAGGAATATAACGGGACCAGTACTCGTAGAATAGCTGCAATGGAGAACGTAGGACATATGACGGTGTGGAGGGTACTCCGAGAGCAACAGGTTTGTCCGTACTATATACAACGCGTGGATCAATTTACAATATACAATGATTTCTCACGAGGTCTTCGGTTTTGTATCTCGTTACATTATATGTCTATTGCCGACCAACGTTTTGTATTTGCCGTATTATTTACCGACGAGACTGCATTTACCAGAGATGGAATACTCAATTTTCATAAAACTCATCAATGGTGTGAGGAAAATCCACATGGCATTCTGTAATCAAGAAATCAACACCGGGTCAGTGTGAATGTATGGGCAGGATGCAGGAATAGTCGGCGACATTCTCATTGAACCTGTTTTTTTTTATCAGAGGTTAACAGGTGAGGTATAAGCGGTTTTCTTCAACTATCGACTACATGACCTACTTGACGACGTTTCACTTGATATTGTTCGTCTCATGTGGTTTCTGCATGACAGTCCACCACCACACCTCAGTCGAGCAGCTATACAGGTCCTAGACGCAAGATTTCAACACAAATGGATGGGTTGAGGAGGACCTATTGTCTGACCTGCTCACTCCCCCGATTTAAATCTGTTGAACCATTATCTATGGGGGCTCGTGAAAGTGATCGTGTATTAAGCATCTATAGCCAGTGTGAAGGTGCTACGTGCACGTATACAAGAAGCCTGTCAAAAGAGTGCGACAGTCACTGATACGTCTACTGCAAGCATGTATTGAGGGCGGAGGTCGCCATTTCGAACACCTTCTATAAGTGTAACCTCTTGTTGGATATTCATAACGTCGTTGTGCTTTAATAACGTGGAAATGAGGTCTGCTAGGACATGTGGTCATAGGACATTTTTTCATTGTTTATATGCCCCCATCTATACCCGAAGTGGGTCTCACGTAATATATATATATATATATATATATATATATATATATATATATATATATATATATATATATATATATATATATATATATATATATATATATATATATATATATATATATATATATATAAACAGAGTGATGGTGAGAGTTTGGAATATCAAATCCTTACACTTCAAGAGCAACTATTTTCCTCACTAATTGAGAATCACAATTTAGGTAATAATAATAATAATAATAATAATAATAATAATAATAATAATAATAATAATAATAATAATAATAATAATAATAATAATAATAATAATAATAATAATAATAATAATAATAATAATAATAATAATAAAAATAATAATAATAATAATAATAATAATAATAATAATAATAATAATAATAATAATAAAATTAATAACAATAAAATTATTATAAAAAATAATAATAATAATAATAATAATAATAATAATAATAATAATAATAATAATAATAATAATAATAATAATAATAATAATAATAATAATAATAAAAATAATAATAATAATGCTAATAATAATAATAATAATAATAATAATAATAATAATAATAATAATAATAATAATAATAATAATAATAATAATAATAATAATAATAATAATAATAATAATAATAATAATAATAATAATAATAATAATAATAATAATAATAATTTTCAGCTGATCAAGTGAAGAAATTAAGGTTGCTAGTTGGGGCTAGTGAAGTTCTTAGCGACCAATTGGAAACGGAAAGGGAGAGAAACAAGATCTTGAGTGAGAGAATTGGGGACTATGAAAACATTAGAATAAGGAAAGTCTTCTCAGAGCAAGAAAATGAGAGGAATGTTTCAAGTAAAATTCCAAGGTTTGTTCTAGTAGGTTTTCTTTAATATAAGATATTAAAGAAATTCCAAGGTTTGTTCTAGTAGGTTTTCTTTAATATAAGATATTAAAGAAATTCCATGGTTTGCTCAAGTAGACTTTTTTTTTAATATAAATCATAAAAATTCCAAGTTTCAAGTTAAATTCCAAGGTTTGTTCTAGTAGGTTTTCTTTAATATAAGACATTAAAGAAATTCCATTGTTTGCTCAAGTAGACTTTTTTTTTAATATAAATCATAAAAATTACAAGTTTCAAGTTAAATTCCAAGGTTTGTTCTATTAGTTTTTTTTTTAATATAAGACATTAAAGAAATTCCATTGTTTGCTCAAGTAGACTTTTTTTTTTAATATAAATCATAAAAATTCCGTTTCAAGAAAAATTCCAAGGTTTGTTCTATTAGGTTTTTTTTTAATATAAGACATTAAAAAAATTCCAAGGTTTGCTCAATTAGACTTTTTTTTTTTTAATATAAATCATAAAAATTCCAAGTTTCAAGTAAAATTCCAAGGTTTGTTCTAGTAGGTTTCCTTTAATATAAGACATTAAAAAAATTCCAAGGTTTACTCAAAAGGACATTTTTTTAAATATAAATCATAAAAATTCCAAGTTTCAAGTAAAATTCCAAAGTTTTTTCTAGTAGGTTTTTTTTAATATAGGACATTAAAAAAAATTTCAAGGTTTGTTCAAGTGGACTTTTTTTTTTAATATAATAGATTAAATCATAAAAATTCCAAAATTTACTCTAGAAGACTTTTTTTAAAATATAAATCATCATAAAAATTCCAAGGTTTTATTCCAATAGAGGTTCTTTAATAGAAATTATTATAAAAATTCAAAGGTTTGTTCTAATATTTTTATTTTATTATTTTAACGTGAAATATTAAAATAATTACAAGGTTTGTTCTAATAGACTTTCTTTAATATAAATAATTATAAAAATTTCATTTTTTTTCCTAATAGACCTATTTTTTGATGTAAAACGTTAAAAAAATTTAAGACGTTCTAGTTGACTTTCTTTAATATAAGAAATTATAAAAATTCCAAGGTTTGTTCTATTAGACATTCTCTAATATAGGACATTAAAAAAAATTCCAGGTTTGTTCAAGTAGATTTTTTTTAACATAAATCATCATAAAAATTCCATGATTTTCTGTAGTAGACTTTTTTTTATAACAAATCATCATAAAAATTTCAGGGTTTACTCTAATAGACTTTTTTTTCTAATATAAATCATCATAAAA
>JABUQX010067103.1:35000-37500 GCA_015478945.1 Trachelipus rathkii | reverse complement strand
TGCATGGCTAGTAAAAGGTAGTAATGCATAGTTAGCATAACATGTTAACACAGTTAATATTTTTTGATTTTGCAGCTACTATGACATATTTTGTTAACTTGTATTGCCATTTTTTCCTAATATAATTAGTATATATATTTTTAAATAACTGATAAGATAACATGCAAGATTTAATTTTTCAAATGTTGATTTCAGAAATTATTAATATTCATTTATTACATTTCTAATTAAATAATATGTAACTGTAAACTATAATGATAAAGAATCAAAATTTTCTTAATTTACTTGGATTACACATTACATCATTATGACATCAAAAAATTATCAATTATATAATATTCATATAAAATTTAAATCATTAAATGTTCATAATTCATAAATTTTGATGAGCTTCCATTTATAATTATAACATACAATTTTCGTAAGTTAAAAAAATAACAAATTTTATAACATCCAAAAATTATTTAGAAGATTGGCTAATAATTACGCTTGTATATTTTATAGAAACTTAACGACATTGATTTTAATTATAAATAATAATTTATATGATTTTACAATTTTAATATTGAAGTTTTAGAATTTATATGCTAATTATATATATATATTTTTTTACTATAAAATGAAAAGGTTCTGAGCTGGAGTAGAGGCCAGAGCAGAATAAATTTTTAAATTATAAAGCCAGAGTTAGGATATTATAAAACAATTTAGTTGGAGCTGAGACGAAGCCAGTAACAAATTTCATTCTTGGCAGTCCTGGATATGAGAATTTAAATTACTATGAGCTTTAATTGTAACGTATGTAATTTCAAATTATAATAAAAAAGAATCATGACTCATATTATTCAATTATAATTATGTAATTGAGAATTGAGTATGATTTTTATAATCATTAATTTTAATTGCAATTGTATTTTAATATCAAAATTTAGTTGATTTCTGATATAATAAAATTATCAAATATAATAACAATAAAAATTATTAATTTTTTTTTTATAATAATATAAAAAGTGTTTCAATTTACTATTTTTCATCTTAATATTAAAATTCAAGGTATAATTTATTTAAAATTCATAATTTTGATGATAAATATGCAATTAAAATTTTATAATTAAAAACAGGTGTACTTTGTAACTACATATAATTCTATATTGTTAAATAAAGTTATAATTAATTAAATTTACAATTATAATTTAAAAACTTTCAACTTTTATAATTACAATAATATTTTCAGGAATTATAATTTAAGTACTTTTTATCGAGAGTTTTAAGAATGTTACGTTATAAAATTTGTAATTGTAGTACTGAATTATAGTGTTAAATAACTTTGAAGTAAAACTCCAGTATAACTAAAACTTATTTTTTAAAAAATTTACAAATGTATAATAGAATTCACATAAATCACTTTTGATGAACTGTTATTTGAATAGTTTACATATACAGTCACTCAAAATTACAACCAATTTATTTGTGATTGGAGTGTACTTAATAAAAAAATGTATTTACATAATTTACATTCATAACGATAAAGATTTTTTTTAAAAAATTTACCTATGTGTGTAATAGTTTACATAACTCACTTCTGATGAACTATTATTTAAATAGTTTACAAATACAGTAACTCAGAATTGCAGCCAAATCATTTGTGATTAGAGTGTACATAATAAAAAAATATATTTACATAATTATGATTATAATGATAAAGACTTTTTAATTTACATATGTGTGTCATAATTCACATGAATCTCTTTTGATAAACTATTATTTGAATAGTTTACAAATACAGTCACTCAGAAATACAGCCAATTTATTTGTGATTAGAGTGTACATAATATTACATTATTTTTAATTATAATGATAAAAAATTTATTTTAATTCATATATCTGTGTAATAGTTCACATAACTCACTTTTGATGAACTATTATTTTAATAATTTACAAATACAGTCATCCAGAATTGAAAACCAATTTATTTGTGATTAGACTGTACATAATAAAAAATATATTTACATAATTTATAATTATAATGTAAAAGACTTTTTAATTTACATATGTTTGTTATAGTTCACATAACTCACTCTTGATGAACTATTAAAGAGATAATTTATTAATACAGGAAGTTCTACCATGTTATCATTAAAATAAAATAGTATATTCTCCCTCCTTTCTAATTATGATGATCATGAATTTTTAATTTACATATGTGTGTTATAATTCACATAACTCACTCCTGATTAACTATTATTTGAATAATTTACAAATTTAGTCACTCAGAATTGCAACCAAACCAATTTATTTGTGATTAGAATGTACATGATAAAAAATATATTCACATAATTTATAATTAAAATGATAAAGAATTTCTAATTTACATATGTGCTATAATTCACATAACTAAAACATGATGAACTATTAGGTAAATAGTTAACGATTACAGTGAAAATTGCAAGGAACTTATTTAGAATTTCGAGAGTTTTCAGAACAGTCGTAATTTTAAATATTA
>JABUQX010067103.1:27500-30000 GCA_015478945.1 Trachelipus rathkii | reverse complement strand
TGTAACTCAAACGGATTTAACTATTTGAATAATAAGTGATAGATTTATTTAATCAAAGAAATAGAAGAACAGAATTAACATATAAATAACGTAAGTAACATATATATATATATATATATATATATATATATATATATATATATATATAATAAGATAAATTATATAAAATATATATGTATATATATATTAATATATATATATAATCTATATATATATATAATATATATATGATAATATATTACTATAGTATATATTATATAATATTATATATCTGGAAAAAGGATTAAAATTTCCATTAAGCATATTCTTCATTCAACCTTCCCCTTTATTTGCCCCTTTTAGAAAGAATACTTTTATTTCCAGCTTTAAAATACAATTTTCATAAATCCTCTACAACCATTCTTCTGTTTCACGTCACCGAGAGGCAACGGCTGTCGAACTACCGCGAACAACGGCAAAACAACTTGCACAAAGCGACTATCACAAATAAGCAAACAACTGCATGGCCTGTGGAAGGGCTTTTAAATCACTTTGATCTCTCTTGGGGGTTGCTCTCCAGACAATATTGTTAAAAATGATCTTTAGTTTAGGAATTTGTTTATATACTCTGCCCATTTTTTTTAATAATATTAGAAGCTAAAATTAGTTTACAATATATTTTTAAAATATTGCATGAAAGTATATATATATATATATATATATATATATATATATATTATATATGATATTTTATATATATTGTGGTATATAGATATTTTGTTTATAAGATATATATATATATTTATATAGTATACTATATATATATATATATATATATATATAACCGAGTTTAGTAAAACTTGTGGGGTACTTAGAGACTCCTTTGTTGATTTTAAATTTTTAGTTCTTGCTTAGCTATGTAAACCTTTGCAAATTTGACAAATATTTTAGATCACTCAAGAAATACATGGAAACTATTTTATATTTCGAAACAAGACGTATTGGTTAAATATTAACTTTTTCAAAGCGATTCTGTGGTTTCTGTTTTTAACATATAAAAGCCTAAATAAACAAATAAAAATGTTTAACATGTTCAAAACATTAAAATAAACTTATGACCTATTTTTAGATAATTAATAATAATTTTTCGAAATAAGTATGCCTAACCTCTTAATATATATGCAATGTCAAAACAAAGTAGCAATGCTCAAATCGTTAAAAAGAAATACCCAAGTGCATGTAATTGATCTTTAAAATAGCCCAAAGTTAAATTACTATCTTTTGTCTTAACACAAGCGTTAAGTCTTTTAGACCACTCATCTATTAAATCACGCACGACTTTCATTGGAATGTTTTTCACTGCAACCATTAGAGTTCATTTTAAAGAACCATGATTTGAATGCCGTTTCGAGCAGACCATAAGCTCTAATTTGTAATCCAAAGGAATAAGATAGGTTAAGCTAGACGACCAATGTCAACCGTCAGAAAGTTGGAACATTGTCCCAGTGTCCCTGAGCTGAGCTTGAGTAGACCTTGTTTTATGTGAAGTTATTGAATCCTGTTGAAAGGTCTTTGGTTCATTTTGGAAGAGGGGTCTGACCTAATATTTTAACCATATCTTACAGAACGGTTTGATGGTAAACGGCTTCGTAACTTACTCTCACGAAGCCTTCACAAAAGTCAGATGATGACCTCCTTGGACAAGTGGTAGAGCTCTGCTGCTTCCTTAGATGAAGCAGCACACACCCTTTCGTTTTGTTTGTCAGAACAATTTTCCACGGTATAGAATTTTTGGTCTGTAATGAGAATTTTTTGATAGCGATCATTTCGCACTTGACCAAAAGGCGTTTAGATCTTTCTGCTCTACCTTTCTTCCGGTGCGTCTTTCGTAAGACCTTAAACCTTAGGTCCTTTCTGACGATGAACGATATGGAATTATTAGGCATCTGCATTTTACGTGACATGATGTTTTATTTTTTTGTTTTTCTTTTATTATAAAAAGTTCACACTTCACGGGCATAGCCCTATTCTAGGAAGGGGAATTTCTCTACGTAATTTATACCTAGGATCCGGACTAGGGATCAAACCCGAGCCCTTGACATGCGACTTTGAGCCAAGGTAGCGAAGAAGGATTTACGAAGAGGATTTAGCTCAATTCGTGCCTTTACAGCTTTTACAGCCTTGCGGTGTCAGAACAGAATGTGCCCTACAATATCTATGGCGATATTTCACATAACCAATGTCTTCGCATAACCTTACGGCACCATACACAAACATACGGCTAATACTTTACGGTTGCAGAGTTTTAAATATGATGCTCTTTTGTACGTCACACTTATTTAAAGCTATATAACAGCAACACAGTTTTGATAATCGCCCCATTACATAGTTACTTAATGTGCAACCACAAAGAGTGTCTAAGCTTAAAGTTTGAAGGTTACACATTGACACCATAGGACTCAGTGGTTTTCAAACTGGGGTGTGCGCACCCCTTGGGGTGCGTCTCGAAATGCAAGGGGGT
>JABUQX010067103.1:0-22500 GCA_015478945.1 Trachelipus rathkii | reverse complement strand
AATAGGTTGTAATCACTAAAAAAAAAATTTAAATATTCGTTTATTTGTATATTGTTAGCACTCATATTTGTTAGATAATTATATATTTTAATAGGATTATTTTGTTTTAAATGAATCAATTACGAGCAAACATCTTACAAAAAAAAATCAGCAAGTCTAATTGTCACAAACACTTGAGAAATAAAAATTGTTTACAAAACCTCAAAAATATTGTCAAAAATATTTGATATTAACACTTGACAGAAATACTTTGAGGAGGAAATTTAGCCAAAAAGTCAACTAAATAAATAACTATTATAAAAGCTTCCTAAAAAAATGTCAATAACATCTTCCAAAAACATTTGTTAAAGAAACTTATCAATAAACTTTGCCAAATAAATCTGCCAGAAACAATTGTCAAAAACGCTTGCCAAAAAATGTCAATAGCACTTTCCAAAAACATTTGTTTTTATCAATAAACTTTGCCAAATAAATCTGCCAGAAACAATTGTCAAAAACGCTTGCCAAAAAATGTCAATAGCACTTTCCAAAAACATTTGTTTTTATCAATAAACTTTGCCAAATAAATCTGCCAGAAACAATTGTCAAAAACGCTTGCCAAAAAATGTCAATAGCACTTTCCAAAAACATTTGTTTTTATCAATAAACTTTGCCAAATAAATCTGCCAGAAACAATTGTCAAAAACGCTTGCCAAAAAATGTCAATAGCACTTTCCAAAAACACTTGTTTTTATCAATAAACTTTGCCAAATAAATCTGCCAGAAACAATTGTCAAAAACGCTTGCCAAAACACATCAATAGATGTTGCTTACGACTCCTTAAGTCATATTTAAATATTCACGTTATGTGACCACGAAACAAATGCCTAAATTGTATCCCTATATGAATGTCGATCGATATGTGCTATGACGATTTCTTTCTTTATATTGACCTCCTAATCAGTCTTGAAACTCAGCATTTACCAATAAGGTAAATATAAACTTATCAAATAGGAACTAACCCAAATGATAGACATGAGATGAAAAAAATTTCCCTTACAGCCCGCCGCAGGCGTTAGGTTAGGTTAAGTTAGGTTAGGTTGTTAGGTTAGGTTAGGTTTCTGGATTTGCTGGAAACTAAATAACCACATTTTTTTTACAAGTGTCGATCATTTTCCCTGTCGACCATTCTGTGCTAGCTTCATCAAATACAGTTTTTTTTATATAATTTGAACTAGAACTTCAAAGCTTACATTGAACATGAAAAAAGTTCCTTGGAACTATGAAGTTCTCTGGTCATCGTAATATTTAATGATTCTTTCCTATTAAATGTCATTCCCTGACACAAAGTTTCATCTTTGCATCGTTGTTACCATATCTATTTATAACCTTAATACCAAACTGGAATATAACTTTTAAAAGATCTTCCTTTTGTCCAAGGAAATTCGGTTAATCTGTAGTTGCTAGTTAGTGAATAAAAAAAATTTCAATCAAAGTCATTCATCCTACATAGAAATATTTTCTCTAGGAAAATACTGATTAATTTCGACAATATAGGAAAAACGATTCTAAAGTGACAGTCAACTGACATGTTTTTCAAAAAGTAGTTTTTATTTATCTTCCCACTGGGGTTCGCTTTTTTTTTTTTTTTTTTTTGATCTTCGTTACACACCTTCAAATAATGTCCACAATTCTACTTGTAAAACCTTTTATAATGCTATATCATAACTATTATGATGAATTATATAAATATGATATATATGACTTTATTAAAATGATATTTATTTTTATCATTGTTATTATATAGCTATATATAATGAATATTATATATATTTAATATATATTATAATGTATATATTATTATATATTTTTATATATAGTATATGTATTATCTTATTGGTAGGTATTTATTATTTACTCTATCTATATGGTATTATAATATCTTATCTATACATAGATACAATAGATTTCATTTATTTTTTATATTTAATTTATATATATTTAATAATATAATAATTTTATATTTATAGGGTATACTATCTAACTCTATTCATTCATAATACTAATAATCTATACTTATTTATACCTATTAGTAAGATACATTATATCATAAAAAAGTTATATAATCATATACTTGATAATATAATTATATGATATATATATATCATATTATTAAGTAAATATTTATTATATTCAATGATTCATTTGAATTGATGAAATATGAGTATAATATCACTATATACGAAATATACAATAATAATAAACACCTAGGGAAGCTTCAATCTAATCAGGCAGTTAGTATCCTTGGAAACTAGAATCTGGGCGCACATTTTCGGGTGCGGGTGATTCGGTAGCGTGGTGCGACTCTATTTCTTAAGGTGCTCTTAGTGAGGATGCGAAAAACTGGTTTCAATCTTTTCCGAGGTGCGATGCGGTGCGGAAAATTGCGGCGCACTGCCAACAAGAGTACATTAAAAGCGAAAACGTGAAATTATTTATGTTTAAATTTTTTATGGAGTTGAGTGAAATTAAAATTCATTAAAATAATAGTTAATATTATCCTTAATTATTATCCTTCTTACTTGGTTTTGCTTAATTACATGGAAAACAAGTTTAATAATAATTTATTAATAATATTTATTTTAATCAACTAATTGTGTTATTAATACTCAAGTTATTTATTAATAACTAAAAAGCAGCATAAATCAGCCATTTTTATCGCCAAGCATTTGATGTAACCAAATTTATATCAAGTAATTTTTCGTGGCCAAGTATTAAAAAAAATACAAAATTTATTGTAAATAAATTAAAATTTATTGTAAATTTATTGTAACAAATTTACCGGTTGCTGGGTGAGAATTTCGTCCGAATTAAATACATTGATGACGTCATCATGTGTAATCTGTAAGTAAGTATACAATATAATTGAGAATTTAAAATGATGTTAAGCTAGGCATTGTTCTCCTTCCCTTTTTTCACAAAACTTAAAAAATTACATCTAAATGTTTAGTTGCCAATTTGTTAAAACTATGCCAAAAGGTGGACCTACACAGAGTGGTCAAATTCCTTCCTGGACTTGCGGTTGAGAAATGCAATTAAAGTTTTCTCTATCATAATATATAGTATATATATAGTATTAATATTAATATTGATATATATATAGTCTATATATAGTTCTATTAAAGTTATATATATATATATAGTATATATATTATATATATATATATATAATTTTCATATGAAAGCTCTCTAATGACTAAGAATTTGAATGATATCGACATTTAAAAATTTAATTTTGTATTTTAATAGTTTTAAGTGCATTATACTTCCTGGAGGGTTAATGGGCAGAAGAAACTTCGTTCCGCAGCCGCTCACTTCTTAAAACATGAACAAAGGTATTCGTGTTTATGCGTGTGTTCACCTTTACACTTAACTCTCACGCGAAACACCAATGAAAGTATCTCGTAAGCAAACATCCATTTGCCTAAAGCCATTTAAAGTTATGTAGCTTGAAATGTGTTTATGAAAATATGTGGCCATGCTTGACTTCATGCTTCCTTGCACATTCATACACATACATGTACATTTTGTGGTGAAGAAAACGTTTATGTTGCACATTGTCATTGTGTTTATTCATAAAACAAAAACAAACAATACACGCACACATTCTCACAAAAATGACCATGTGGTGACTATAAAAGTTTGTTAAATCAAAATACTAGATGTCTGACTTCGTCGCATGTATATTTCGAATTACTTACTGCTTGTACCGCGACCCTGATACGCGAGAGCTCACATATTCGCCAGGGATTTACTTCTATGAGAAATATATTCTCACAATTCGCAATATATAACAGAGAAATACCTTCAGGAAACAGAAAAGTTCAGAGTTTATTAAGAGGTATAAAATAAGCATATCGCAGGAAGAGCAAAGTTTAAAGTCTGATTTAGGGAAGAGGAAAGTACTTCTCTCTCTCTTCTTCTTCTCTCCTCTCTACATCTCTTTCTCGTCGCCCTCTCTTTCGATCCCCCTCTCTCCATCCTGTCTTCTCTCTCTTTACTCTCTCTTCTCGTCTCTTTCTCTTCTCTCTCTCCTGTCCTTAGTCAGCAGGACATCATTAGTAGTTAAAAACTTTATATATACTATAATGTTAAAAATATATAAAATAATTAAGGATATTAATAATTTATTACGTAATTTACATGTAGACACTTATGATATCAAACTAAGATGCTAGTATAATAATAAAATTAACAAAATTGAATGTTGAATACATATAATACATAATACAATATGAAATAAAATTAATAATAATAATAATAATACATTAATAATAATATTACCTTATTATAATATAATAATAATATAATAGATAAAAATAATAATAATAAATAATAATAATAAAACAATAATTAATAAAAAACTAAAAAAATAAACAATGAAAAAAATAAAAATAAAGTAAAAATAAAAAAAAAAATAAATAAAAATAAATAAAAAATAAATAAATTATAAATATAATAGGGACAAGTCTAGCAATAATAAAAATATTAATCACAGCAATGATAGTATGTCATATATCAAAATATATAATAATAATAATATATAATAATAAGTAATAACTAATATAATAGATATAATAATCATAATAATAATAATAATTAATATAATATTAATAATAAATAATTATAAAATATATGATAATGATGATCGATGATAATGATGATGAATGATGATGTAATAAATAAATAATACATAATATAATAATATTATATAATATAATAATAATAATAAAATAATAATAATAATAATAATAATAATAATAATAATAATAATAATAACTGAATGCCACTGCAGAATTAATGTAAATAATGAATATACTACTTACCTACTACTTTACTTACTATACACAACTACTACTGAACTAAATCAATAATAATAATAATAATCAATCAAAATAATATATAATAATAATATAATAATATATAATTAATAATATCATAATAAGTAATAATAATGTGAATTTGAAGTGATTTCAAGGTAGTAATAGTTACCATAACATTCTAGCAATACTTTAAGAGTATGTTATGTTTAATAATAATAATTAAATAATATAATAAATAATAATAATTAATAATAATAATAAGTAATAATATAATAATAATTATAATAATATAATAATACATTAATAATAGATAATGAATAATGAATAATAATATATCAATTAATAATAAAGCTTATAATAAGAAAATAAATAATAATGATAATAATAATAATAACAATAATATACAATATTAAAAATAATAATAATACGTAATAAAATAATAATGAATAATAATAGTAATTATAAATAATAATAATAATATAATAATTAATAATAATAATACAATAATAAATAATCATAATAATAATAATCAATAATAATAATAAACAATAACAAAAATAACAATAACAATACAATAAAATAACAATTAACTATAAAAAAAAAAAAACCGGTCATAAACTAATAAATATAAATAATAATAATAATGAATATAATAAATAATAATGATTAATTAATAATGAATAATAAAGTAGATATAAAATAATAATAAATAATAAATCATAATAATAAATCAAATAAATGTAATAATAATATAATATAGCTATAATAGTAATAGCGTTAAGTGTGTTTTATTTATATCATAGTTTATTACCTATTAATAAGTTTTTTTTTAAAATTAGTAAAGACTAAATAGAGTTTTCGGTTTTAATGTCTTGAGGCATTGAGATTTGTAGAAGTTGCTACTTTGTAGGCTGAAACAGTTGAAGTGGACATTTTTTTAGTCTACGATGAAGGTGAAGCGTTTATATAAGTAAACATTTCGTAATTGAAGTCGATTTGCCTCGCGTCTTTGCTTTGGTTTAAGCGAAAATTTGTTAGCAGTCCGGCCGCAGCAATTGCGCTTTGGATAATTTTAATTGTATTCTTTTAGTATGATATTGAATGTCTTTAAACTGCAATATTTTTTAGTTTTTAGAAGAAAAAGTTGTGTAAGGCTGTAAAAGTCTCTTGTATTACTAATAGAGAATGAATAAAGTACGTTTTGAAATTAAATTACAGGATGTGTTACTCGAGTTACTTTGGTTATGTAGATATGGTAGAAACAGTAATAGTAATATAGAGGTATAGTCAAAGCATAATTATATTTTTCTAAGAATGGAATGAGGTACAATATATTTAATTTTATTAGCAATACATGTATCTGCCAGTCTGCTAACTAGGTTGTTTACATGTTCTTTAAATGTCAGTTTGTCATCGTGATTAATTATTATTATTCCCAGTATTTTTTAGGATTTGAAAATCCCTTTAGCATTTCCACTTCGTTTATTTTGATATTGAATTGTCAAATTATTTGTTGCTAAAAATAATTAGACATGTTTATTGATAAGTTTAGAGACCGTTTATTAGCATCTATCCATTTCATTATGTTTTGTTAAGATGTCTACTGCTTTAGAGAGGAGACTACAATATTTTGTCATTATATTAAGATAGAGTATCTTCAGCAAAAAATACTGAAGAGACGTCATTTGAGTTGAATAAATCACTAGTATTTATTGTAATAGAAATTGGGCCCAGAATTGAGCCTGGGTGTACGCAGTTGATAGTCTGAAGTGTGACTGGAATGTGTTTTCCCTTAGTCTTTACAGATTATTGAGTTCTCCTTTAAATGTAGCTTTTAAACCAATGTAGTTGTCCCCTCAGTGCCCATTTTTGTTCATTTTACTCAATAACATATATGTCATGTTCAATCATGTCAAAAACTTTTGTGAAATCTATAATAATAGGCAGGGAGGAGTTCCATTGATTTTCTATTTTTTGTAAAGTGTTTCGTAAACAAATGAAGTGCAACAGAAGTTGAACGTCCTTCTTCTAAATCTCAAATGTGAGTCGCTGTTTGATCTAAAATATTCATTTAGTTGATTGAAATTATTTTTTCAAATCGTATTTGTGATATCTATTGGTCTGTAATTTTTTCTAGGAGGGGAAATGGTCTAGGTAGTTGTTACCTAGGGGTATTGGAATCACTTTTCCTGTCTTGAAAATATTTGGAGAGATTCCGTCAAAAATGATTCGTTGAGCAAATGATTTATATAAAGGGGTGGCTATTATGTCAGCAGTGAGTTTGAGGATGGTGGTTGGGGATTGAATGAGCATCACATTTTTTGTCCTTTAGTTCGGTGATTACTTTCTTTATTACCTCCAGAGTCTGTAAATTAATATAATAATCAATAATAATACAATAATAATATAATTAATAATAGATAATAAGTAATTAATAATAATAAATAATAATAATAATAATAATAATATATAATAATAATAGTATACATAATATAATAATAATTATAATATAATTATATATATAATCTATAGATTAAATTATATATTAATAGATAATAATAGATAATAATAATAATTAATATAAGTAATAATAAATATTATAATAATAATAATAAAATAATAATAATAATAATAAAAATAATAGATAATTATCTCAAATAATAAAAAAAATAATACTACTAATAATAGATAAAATATAATAATCATATTATAATAATAATAATATATAATAATCAATAATATAATAAATAATATAATACATATATACATGATGTACACGATCATATTCCAGTATGATTAAGTTGAATGAATAATAATAATATAATATAATAATAATATATTCTATTAATAAACAATCAATATAATATAATATAATAATTTAATTGACATAATCAATAACATTGGTTGGACAATTGTTTCCTCTGGACGTAATAGGAGGAGAAATGGGGCGTGAAATGAGCGCGAATAACAATGAGCCCCGCGGAAGCGTCAAGCCAAAACAATCTCTGGACTTAATGTTGGTAAAGTTAATAGCCTGCATTTCTCCACCTTATAACTAATAAAACAGACAATGAAAAGGATACACAGCACACCCACAATGTGTATATATATTATATATATATCTATATATATAATATATATATGGTTTAGTGATATATATATATATATATTATATGAGATATATTATATTAATGAGTATATATTGTATATATTATAAATATTAATTATTTATACTATATTATATATTAGTATTATATATATTTTTATATATATATATATATATATATATATATATACGATACTATAGATATATATACTATATATAATCATTATAATAATATAGTTTTATATATATTTGTAAAAATATATATATATTACTATAGTATATATTCAGGGCTGGGTTCAAGTACAAGTACTTTATTAAGTAACAATGTTTGTAGTACTTGTAGCTATCTAAAACCCAGACTTGCAGCCTTTTGGTATTGAAACATATTGCAAGTACTTTGCAAGTTATGGGCATCTTTTAAACTTGCCAAATTTTTCTTTTTTATCATTTTCATGTCACGTATTGAATTAATTGCTATTTCTTATATAGTGTATCTAATAATTGTCCTTTACGAAATAAAATACTGACATGTATAAATGATCATAGATATGATATATATTAATATTATGTATGTAAATATATAAAAGTATTATAATATTAATTATATCTATATATTATATATATTATATTATATATATATCTATATATATATGTATATATATTATAATATATATACACTATAATATTATATATTGTTATATATATATATAGTAGATATATAATATAGTATAAAATAATATATATATAATATATTATATAATATATATAATATATATAGTATATATATATATAAAATATATAGTTATATGAATATATATATATAATATTGTATATATTAAATAAATTTTAAACTAATGATCATGTCAAAAAAAATCTTGTGATTATATTCAAACTTTAAGTTATGATATTAGTAGTTTATATATAATGTGTATATATATATATATAAATATATTATATATATATATATATATATAAGTATATATAGTTATTAATGTATATATATAATATATGATAACCAATATTATATAGCTATATATTTATAATAATAGATATATATAATATATATATATACTATGATATATATGATATATAGTATAATATATATATATTATACTATATAAGTATTAATATATATATATATATTTACTTATTAGCTATATATATATATATTATTATATACTATATATTTATATTATATCATACTTAGCTATATATATAATAAAATATATAGGTAACTAATATATAATATTATTTTATATTTAAATACATATTTATTTCTATGAATAAGTATATAAATTATTTATAATATATAGTATTTTATATATATTATATATATATATATTATATATATAAATAGTAGTGCACAGGACGCGAGCGTTGCAGTCATGTCGATTATGAAGGAAATAGAGATAATTTGCTTCAAACTTGGAATATAGCGCTATGTAGGTTAAGCTTCGAATCCGTGTAAGATTTTCAAGTCTGAGGATGTAATATAGA
The DNA here is from genome assembly GCA_015478945.1 of Trachelipus rathkii. Classification (NCBI taxonomy): domain Eukaryota; kingdom Metazoa; phylum Arthropoda; class Malacostraca; order Isopoda; family Trachelipodidae; genus Trachelipus; species Trachelipus rathkii. The sequence goes on along the minus strand of JABUQX010067103.1, from coordinate 13,035 downwards.
GGCGGGTCCACCTCAGAGGGTGAACGCGTGATATTGCGCTTAGCCCTTGTGGAGGCTTCGAGCGACGAAATTAGGCCCTAACTAGAGTTACGGTGGCGAGCGTGGATGACGTAAATTTCGTCGCAGAAACAGATTACGTCAGCGCGCAGAGCGCGGCGCCGCACACAGCACATGAGTCCTCATCACCCTCAGCCCATATTATTATTATTTTTACTTTATTATTGATTATTAATCGTCGAAGAAGTTTTCCGCCAGAAAACACTTCCGAGTTGCTTTTTTAAGCCCTTTCTGCGTTCCTTCTGCGTGTCCTTCAGCTTTCAGCCTCTGCACTGCCGCACCGCACCACATCGCACTGCGCCGCTCCAATTCCGTCTCATCCTCTGAAGTTGACTACTCTTATTCCTTCTACTTCTTAGTTTTATTATTATGATTTATATTATATATTATACTGTCATTATTATTATATGTTATTATATTAAGTTATTATTATTTTATTATTAATTATTAATTAATACTTTTATCATTAATTATTATATTTTATTTTATTATTATTATTAATTATTATTATTGATTATATTATTATATTATATTTATTATTTTATTATTGATTAGAGATGTAATTATTATTATTATTATTAAGTTTTATATTGTTATGATTTTTGAAGCGCGCTGCTCTGCCAGCCTATGGCCTCCGATGTATTTTACCGATGGCCTCTAGCGCGCTCATCGTTTAGGTTAAAATCCTTCTGGCCGCTCGCGCTGCTACGATGGGCCGCAGCTCACTCCACCGCCGTCAAACACGTACGTCCCCAAGGGTCCCGCGGCCGCCCCACCCCTGTAAAAAAATTGAGTGCTCACGCGTCAATAGCATCTGACATTTGGGGGGAGTGATTCAGCAATGTAATTCTCTAAGAAAGGCAATTGGTCTTGGAATCTGAGGTTGGCTCCTGCACTCGGTGCTGGATGCCACCTGCGTGGGCGCGATGTACTACACAGTCGTATAACGACAATGTTGGTCGTCCATTATAGGGTTACTGCGACGGCGTAGCCCACGCTCGCACCTCCTCTACGCGCGGCTTCACTCAAGTCCGTCCTACGCCGCCCGCTCAGGACCGACCCATAGCGCGCGGTCCGACTGGAATCAACATCAGACGTACAGAGTCCAAACAGAGGTCGATAGGAGGAATGAAAGAAGGTGAAAGATGTGATATTTTTTAATGGTCTTACCAGACCGTCTGCTCAGAGGAGTCACCCGGAAAGGATGGACAGCAGCATTGGTGCTGGCTCCGGTGCGGTGCCGTGTCATTAAATATTTGTGTAGAATGATACCAATATTCGGTGTCTTTATATACCTGTTAATGTATTTTTTAGGGACAATCTTGAAAAAAACAGGAATCATAAAAAATCAAAAGTAAAATAAATGAATACAATTAAATAGCAATTGAATACACCATCTATTAAATTCTTACGGCTCTTTATGTTCTCTACACTCTACCAACTTCTCACCCGTTTTTACACACTCACTATAATCAGTAATCTACTAATCACCAACAACCAGCCACCACCCCCCGCCAACCTCCGACCTACTGCCATTCCTTGATCTATGATCTAAGTTGATCCTTCCCACCTATGTGCACTCTCACGCTATCTCCTCGCCACGGTAGTGATTTTGCATAAACACTCACATCACACACCTCCAAAATTCTTTATCTCATAAGATTCACATTGGCGAAGATGAAGTGAATCAAGTTTTGTCGACATTAATGTAAACTACTTAGCATCATCTGAACATGAAATAGATAACCACAACGGACAAACCATGATACATCTTAAACAGAGGAATAGACACTGGGTTTAACTGTTGAAACGTAAAGTTTTGCACACTTAACACCTCGTAAAGTAAAACTACTAACATTGCAGTGGCCAAAACACGTACCTAGCTTCCTACTTTTATAAGCATATCTCTCAACATATTATCTGGTAAGCCTTACACACTGTATATCATCGTTAATCCAAAAATTTATCACAGACACTGGTAGTTATTATCCAATACTGACAATACCGAATATACTTCTACATATGACAAATGTTTCACACTAATGAGCCACCCGTAACTAGACCGAAACTAAGAAATGTAGTAAAATTATTACGAAAGCATGACACATCTTAAGCGCAAGAATAACTGCTGCAACATTCAAAGGTCCACACTAGCGCACAGTAGTCACTAACAAGAGGCTACAAAAAAAAACAGTATCCATTCATACTTTATCACCATATCTCCAACATGGACAAGTTAGACTTTTAACATTAACGATTGTAATTCATTGTAAGACGAAAAACTGTCTAGCAGTTAGACCTATTTATAGATTAGAGCAATAGATACCTATTGGGCTATATAGGCAAAACCAAGAGTAAGAGTTTACTCTTGGAGCCCTCAGCAATTATTGTTTATTTAATACTGGCACGCCTCGTTTCCAAAAATATGACCTAGAAATTTTAAACAATTTAAAGATACAGACAAGTAGGCATACATAGGGGACGTAAACAAGTTTTTTCAGGTATTGATATAAGAGATAATTTCCAATAAAAAGTAATATTAAGATATTCTCTTTTGATTACTATATACAGGTGTTTTTATTTAAATAGTAATTAAATCCCTCTAATCGGGAGAGCATAGGATTATGTATATTGACCAAGTTCTATGATGTTTCGTCCAGAGATTACAAACACAACGAAGCGAATGTTATAGCAAAATAAGATAACGAACCTACAACACTAAATCCATTTAATGCATATTGCTGTAGATGAAACTAATGTAAAAAAGCCAAGGAAAGGAAGAGTTTTCAAACAGAATCAATGGACCCTTTTGTCATATAGGTTATTGATGAAAACTTCTTCCATAGACTGAGAGTGAAACATCTTTCGAAATGCTTGCTAATGAGTCGATTGAGCTACTCTTCCACCTCATTGACGAATCGACTATCATAGTCTAATTCATAGTAATGAAGGCTATGATAGGATTAACGTATGTAGGGTGGATCAATGTTCACTTTTGGCGGATGATGATCAGTCCCGGCTTGACTGGAAATACTCATGTAAACGGTCCCCTCGTAAAGAGGCATTCTGTAGGAGCTAATGAGAGATGTTTCATCAGATACCAACACATGCGAAAATGTTGTAGCCGGGAATTGTTTGAGATCTATAAACACAAGCTTAAAAAGGTAACTGGAGAATCTTCTTCTTTCAACCAATTTCAGAAAGAATAGAAAACCAGTTAGAATACAATGCACGAACGAAGGGGACGAACCAATATAATCATTTCAAAGGAGGGGTAATATATCTCGTAATCAAAACGCATCAACGCACTAAACAGACAAATCTAAGCAAACAACAAACAACAACAACAACAATAACAGTATCATGAAACTAGTTCTTGTATATGATAGTTAACATATACCAGTGAAGCCGATAACTTAGATATACTGCGAAACGACATGGGTTGTTCACAATCATAATATGAAAGCTTAAACATAGGCATTTACCAAGAACGTAGAGAATAGATGTACAGATAAAGACACATCTAGCAACACCACCTTTACGCGGGGCGTGCTAGAATATAACAACTAGAACATTAAACATAGAGGTTCGATACTTTAACAGCAGTAAAGTAACCAAAGCATAGCATAACAAAACGTAACCTATTCACAAACTTGATTTCACAGCATAAAGTCTCTAACATATGATGTTTAATTTTATCATTAAACAACTGATTGTTAGAGACGTAGCATTAGAGTGTAGTATGCTTCGGGGCTAAAGCAGGCGAGCAAAATGAGTTCCTTTAGATACTTGACCATCTTGCATAATATTGCTAACTATAACAAGGGCGTTTTTCAATAATTAGATATAGCACATTAGCTCATTGTGAATAAGAAATAAATGTACAACGAAAACAACGACAGATCTTGAATGCCAACGAATAAGTGTTAACATTAACAAGTTCCAACATTAAAAACCCTGTGAAGTAACTTAAACATGCAGGCATAAAACGTAACGGTATTCAACTACTTTTTCCAGAGCGTATCTCCTACAATTAAGCTTAATTTAACATTGACAATAGTAATATTAACAAAGGAATTATCATAATCTTGGGTTTCCAAGTATTCATATCAGATCCACGCATAACTGAAAACTAAAAAGTTTTTAAACACAAATATAACACAAAATGAGTTCTTTATATTCTAACCATCGTGAATTTATGCTGACGTAACAACGTTTTTGACAATAAGCATATGCTAGCAATAACATAAACCTGAAACTATAGAATAAATGTCAACGACTGAACATAACACCCATACTACGAATAAAGGCCACGTAACATTAACAAGACGGGGCCAGGCACTTAACAGCAGTAAAAGGTACAATTCATAACACGACACAAAGAATATATTGTAGGCAAAGGGCAGGGAACCTAACAATATGCTCCCGTGTATGATATACATCAGCTAACATCCCGAAAAATCCCGTAGCTTATGCAAAAGGTAAAGTAGGCTAATGAGGTCATGTTCAATAAACGAAATGATGTCCCTTAGATGTCGTCCCCCTTTTCTCGCATGCATCAGCAACGCAGCATAAAGGAGCCGTATCCTCTTAACAGAACCCTTAACAACAGTGTACCAAATACTATGCTGCAAGAGAATCCCTGTCACATGCTTGAAACTATGAATTAGACACTATCTTCAATACAAATTTGGTGCATGTACGTTTTTGACGTATAAACGATCAACGAAGTACTGAATAAACATAGACATTAGAAAAATTCTAGGGCAGGCAAACCTAACATTAACCAGCAAAAACTTAACCTAGGGCTCCAAGACGTTTCTACTACAGTGTCATCTGTCAGTTGAACGACAGTAATATCGGTTAACAAAAAACTCATACATTGACTACGAGACCAATCGTGTTTTACACAGTGTCATAGATAATCAATTGTAACGCATAACGGTACTATTTTACGAAAAATAAACCGTTTTGTCAATTAATCGAAGCGTAGTATCTAAATGCAACACGAATAGTACCTGACCGAGCGAAAACCAGGAGGATGGCAAGGCCCGTGGTCACCGCGATAAGCGCTTTCAGGCATGTTACATGTAAAAATGTTTATCCGTTCGTACCCAGGCCCTATTTTAGAGGATCCACCCCTGGACCCCCTGTTCAGAAAATATAGCAATTAAAAAAACTGGTAGACTTTGCAACAGCGGCATCATACAAGCGATTTGATAGTAATGTAGCCTGTAAAGCTACTTAAGACTGGAGATCACACTTCCACAGGGAGAGATGCAGAAGAGACCATCTGCGGGGTATCCTCGGAGGGTAAAGCCCGCTTTACACCCGTTGGTGATCCCCTCGCAGGAATTCACACCTTTTCAAGGGGCGCATCCCACTGGGGGTTTTCTTTTGGAAGGTAATGTGTTGCTGTTAGATACTTTGTTAATGAACTGTTTATATTTCGTAAGTAGGTAGTCTATCGTTAAATATGACTACTGAAATGTGGAAATAACACTGGATTGTTGAGAAATGTGCGTTTTGTACGGATAATTACTGAGTGTATGACGATGATGTGTTAGAAGCGAGAGCCTAGGTTAGGTTTTTGTTGAATAAATGTTAGGTTTGCCTCGATTTTGCTAAATGTCCTTTATTCGATAGCTCCAAATGATGTTAGTACTAACTCGAGAACGAGTGACCTTTGATGAAGATAGTGTAAATTCATAGTTCAAGATGGTGCATCTTTGATAGATTGGTCCCTTTGTTAAGGAATTTTTTACAGATGATATACGGCTTTGCCTGTTCTCAATAGTCGAAAAGGGGAACATATCGGTATCTGGTAGACCTCGTTTATGCTTGACTTTCAACCATGATCAGCTCCACCGCGCGAATTTTTCAGGTGTTAAGCTGATTATTATAGCGAAAGGTATATAACCCACCACTCTCCAGGGATAAGCGCGCCGAGGATGGGCTTTCTTCATGCATCTCTCGGGGTGAATCTCCAAGTAGTGCTTACATGCTTACACGTGCTTACCCGCTCGCTCCTCAATCCAAATGGGCCTCTCGTATGATGCCGCTGTTGCCCTCCCAAAATTCTACCAGTCTCTCTCTTCTCGCACTCTCGCACTTTTCTCTCACACGCGCGGGTGGGCGCTCTAATAATATGGTAGGATAAATATTTCATGTTCCTGCTCCTGAATTAGCGTTATGCTGTTACAAGTGGCGGCAGATCCTCCTCGGTTCTTCTCGCTGGAGAGGTCTTATGCTTGTTGCTTTAGATCGCTCTTCGAGTTAAGAACTGTTTATTCTCGTGAAGTTCATTAGCGCTTTATGTTAATATTCTAATGACAAGTGAACCACCACTCCACACTCCGCTCTTGCTAGACGCACACACCTGATGATTTTTTTGTAAGATATTCTGCCTTTTGTGTTAACTCGATGAGTTTTAGAAAACGGAGCCTACGGTTAAGGTTTTTGCTCGGGTAATTTAGGCTTGCCCTAGACATTTCTGCTAATCGTCTAGTTTATTCCTATTCCTCAGCTCTGAATTGTTAACCCCTCCAAAACGAGATTGACAATTTGTTGAAGATTACGTGTTACATTCATGTTCAAGATGTTGGTATCTCTTGATAGACTTGGTCACATTTGTTAAAAAAGCAGATTTGTTAGCTGTTACGGGGATTATTGTTGCTGACCTGCCGAGACCACACGGAAAGGGGGAAACCATATCGAGTATTGGTATGACTATTTAAGCTCACTCTCAACTCTTGATAAGTAGGGAATTTTTTCAGATGTTAGCTGATTATCATACGAGAGGTATGTTAGGTTTGCTTTGCCTTTGTACCTTATATTCTTAAAATAGTTGCGGCTTATGATCGATGTTACTGTTCTAGATGTTAAGTGCGGTACGTTTTTGTTAAATGTAGCTGGTTATTCGCTACGTAGTGTGTTATGTTCGTCGTTGTAACATTATACTTCTTAGTTTCAGGGTAGTTCATGCTAGCCATTTAATTAATCGTAAGAAACGCCTTGTTACGGCGCTCAGCGCAATATTAACTTCGACTGGTTTAGCTCCACTGCCCCTCCACAGAACTCATTCCTTGTGTTGATAGTTTGGTAAAAGAAAATATTGTTGTTATATTTGTTAAAATTTGTATGTTTAGCAGTTATTCGTATGGTCTGTATGATACCCCTCGGCCGACAAGATCTACTCGCACTCACATGCCTTGATTAAATTACTGATGTCAATAGTAAATTAAGTTATATGTTAGAGATAATGCTTGGACAAAAAGTGTCGAACTCACGGTTTTTACGTTTCTGTATAATGTCAATGTTAGTTACTTACAGTTGTTAAGATGGAAACTTTGTTAATGTTTTACAAACTTTATTCGCTGCTTAAGTATGCTGTTAGTTCTTCGTGTTGGTATACATCATTTTCTTCAGTTCAACAATGAATCTATGTTACGCTATTTATATGAGAACCTGGTTTATGTTAGCATATATTGGCGATGGTTAGTATATTAAAAACAGCGTCCATTCTTGTCTATGTTTAGAGCCGAAATGATGACGTCTAGGAATCTCCGTAAATCATTTGTTAATGTAAATTAACATCGATATGGTTAGAGATATGCCTTGAAAAAGTGTGAATAGGTTGCGTTTTGTATTGCGCTGTGCCTAAGGCTATTGAACTGGGGCTGTTATAGCATTTGTTAATGTTAGTTTGTTTATATCTAAAACTAGCAGTCAACAGAGGTGTGTTAGATTTTGTATGTAACAGTTATATTTAGTATGGTAATGCCATGCTTAGCATTTATTAATGTGAATAACAATTGTCGTAGCATACTATTCGTTTGGTTGTTTTATTAGGATTATTTTTTGTACTCGTTTGGTTGTTTGTTGTTGCTTGTGTGTTGTTGTTGTTGGTGTCTAAGCTGAGAAATATTCCCTTTGAACTGATTATGTGTTCGTTCGTGCATTGGTATTCTTGTAACCTTTTCATTCTGATTGGTTGAAAGAAAGAATCTCGGTTAATCATTGTTAAGAGGGCTGTTTTGACTCACATTTGTGCAGTATAGGGGACTAGATTTGTTCAAGCATGTGTTTGGTATGATGACCGTCACATTCGTCCTACGAATGTTCTCCCTTTTAAGAGGAACCTTACAGACGCAATAGTATTCCAGTCCAGTGTGACTGATTTCCACGCCAAAGTGAATTGATCTCCCAACCGGTACTCGATAACGTTCTCTTATAGTCTAGTTACAGACTTAGGACTATGATAGCGAGTCGTAGAGGGTTGGAATAAGGCATCAATCGACTATCAGTTAGCAAGGCACTTTCGCAATGATGTTTCAAAAGATCTCTGGTCCCATTGGCAACACGACACCAGTTCTTCAATTCAATACACCTCATATGAAGTCGAAAGGTTATTGGGATCGAAAAGACTTTCTTCCGTGGACTTAAGTTTTTCTCCTACACAGAGATGATTCATTAAATGGTTATGTGTTTGTAGGTTGTATTTAGTGATAACAAGTCCTGTTCGGGTTTGTGTTGAATCTTGGAAACATATAGGAACTTGGTCAATTTTACAGAAATCCCCTATGTCTCCCTAGATGAATTAGGGGAGACGGGGGGCGTGGTGGGTGGAACGTAGCTAAGATGAGGTTGGGACTGAAGTAAGGAACGTGGAGTGACACAGGACGTATGAAGGAGGAGAAGAGCTTAGTGACAAGTAGGTGGAAGACGCGGATGCGAGCTGAGATGCCAAGTGCGCCGAGAGTGGAAGGAACAGGTTGAATCATATGGTTCGGACGTTGTCCATGATCGACGGCCGGTGATTGCGCGTTATTGTGAGTTCTGTGGGAGAGCGAGAAAGTGCGTATGACCGCGAGGAGGGAAGTTAGGGGGAGCGTACGTAAAGGAGAACACGCGTGTTATAGGCACCTGAAACCTTGTTTAAAATGGTCTCCTTATCGGGCTTGAGAGTCGAGGATGCGCGCATTTGTTGTATTGAACGCAATTATGGGTTGGAGGAATGCGGCAGTAGAGTCGTGGCTTGGAGGTGGAAGTGGCGTTACCGCGGGTGGAGGGCATGTGTCTGATGTTAAGGCGGAGTTAGTAGGGGCGATGAGTGGATTCGGCAGCGGGACGAGAGTTAGCTTAGACATTATAGCGTAGCGCGATACTATGGATTACCAGCTATGATCGGAGAATGTAACTGGCTTAACTTTGTTTGCCACCGAGGGGTTGGGCCCGGAGTGGAGAGGTCGAGCGCAGAAGGTGCCGAGACTTAGAGTAGTACAGGGACAAAGGTATTAATGCAAATTTAGGAATAGGTTATGACAAATTTTGTGTGTTAAATACTTATGTTAATGTAAATTTAACATTTGTCATGTTGGAGATATGGTGATAAAGTATGAATGGATTATGGTTTTTTTTTTTTAGTCTGTAGTTTACTACTGAGTGTTAAGTGGGAAGCTTTGTTAATGTAGCCAGCTTTATCTCTTGGCTTAGATGTTCAGGCTTGTCGTAGATAAATGTTATATTTAATTTCTTAGTTTTGCGCATCTAGTTGACGGATTGCTATTACTTGTACGTGAAAACTGTTATGGTAGAAGATATGTCGGTGACAGTATGATGAATTAACCAATGTTGTGATAGAAAATTTTTGCTTAAAATGTTACTGAGTGTCAGTGTAAGTTAACGATAGACTATGATTTGAGATATATGCTTGAAAAGTAGGAAACCGGTTTACGTTTGACATGCAATGTTAGTTACTCTTACGGGTGTTTAAGTGTGAACTTTGTAACCGTTCCAGTTCTTAAGTCCTTGTTTGAATGATGAGGCTATTGTTTCGTTGTGGGTTATATTTCATAAGTTCAGATGAAGTGCAAAGTAAGCCTCATTAGATGTGAAAACAAAAACTTTGTTACGGGATCAGCATATTTTGTTTGGATTCTTTGTTAGGATGATTGTTTATGTTATGTTTATGCCAAACTATACTCGAATACTCGAAATGGGGACTGGATCAATAGATCAATAGATCAAGTAGATCAGGAATGGATTTAGGAGGATGGCGGGAATGGGTGGCTGGTCTTGTGGTGGTGTTGATTTTAGTGAGTTACTGGATTTAGGGTAAGTAAAAAACGGTAAATTTGTAAAATTATAAACATAAAAGTGTTGAAATTTTTATTTATTCGCTTATTGTATCGTTATATTATTTATTATTTTTTTATCTTTTTATTTTTTATGATTCTGAAACCATTTTTTCGAAAAATCTACAGACCTACTAACATTATGAAGACACCAATATTGCGTATCATTACCAATATTTAATGAAACGGCACGCACCGGAGACGGCACCAGCTGCCTGCTCTTCTAACTCCTCTGAACTGCAGAACTCTCTCTATCTTGTCTTCTTTATCATGCTTTCATTTCTTCTTCATTCCTCCTTCGACCGCTGTTTTTGCACTCTGTGGTCTTTTTTTTTCAAGTCGGGACGCGGGTCCCTAATAGGGGGTCCTAGGCACCCATACGGACTTATATAACCCTAGATTTCGGAACCTCTACACCTCGATACCCTTAATAAGGACACACTAATACAACATTGTCGGTATAACGACTTTGTTATTAACTCGGCGGTCCGCCCCCGCGTGGCTCAGCACCGGGTGGCAGGAGCCAACTCCCTCCAGATTCCATACAATGTATCGTTCTAGAACACATTCACACTACTGAAATTCTCTCCCGATTTCAGTCTATTAACGGAGCACTTCAGTATTTTTTAAGGGGGGTGGGGTCCCTTTCAAGGGACCTGGGGACCGTAACTCGTATACACTGGAGGTTACTTCCCACAAACACCACTTCCACAAATTTTAACAATACGGCATGAACTCACCAGGTAAATATACATCGAGCCATAGGCTGAGCTCAGAGAGCCGAGCCTAAGAAATCAATAATTATTAATAATTAAAATAATAATAATAATATAATAATATAAATAATTATAATAATAATAATAATAAAAATAATAAGACAAATAATAAAAAAAACTTCAGAGGATGAGACGGAATTTGGGCGGCGCAGTGCGTGTGGTGCGGGTGCGGTGCATGATGTAACTCGGAAGGACACGCAGAGGGAGACGGCAAAGGGCTTAAACAACTCTGAAGTTTTCGCTGCGGAAACACTCCGAGTAATAATAATAATAAAAAAAAGAATAATAATATGGGGCGGTGTGTGTGTGTGTGTGTGTGCTGTGTGTTGTGTGTGTGGTGTGCTGCGACGCAGCGCTCTCGCGTGTGTGCGCGCGCGCTCTCGCGACGAGATTACGTCACTACGCTCGCACCTAACTCTTCGTTAGGTCCTAATCGGCCCGCTCAGAGCCTCCACAAGGGCGTAAGTGCAATATCAGCGTTCACTCTCGGGGGTGACCCCATCTATATACATCTACAGACCTGAAATGTTACACGGATTCGACTTAAGCCATATCATAGCTGATATCCCAGTTTGGAAGCAATATTCTCTATTCCTTCATATGACATGATGCCACGCTCCGCGACGTCCTGTACTACTATTATATGATATATATTATTATAATATATATACATATATATATTAAAATAAATATATCTATATTTATATATATATATAATATATATATATATATATATAATAATATATATATATATCTATATATGATATATATATAATATATGCGAGATGGTGATGATTGGATTTGGAAGTTTCTAACAAAGCGTTATTATTGGGTCAGGACGTCCGAGGGATTGGAGGAGAGGAGCATAAGGAGTTGCGGGACTTATATAAAGCGTAAAGGTAAGTAACGGTGAGTATTGTGGGATGTTAGTTTATTGTGAGTCTGGCATAAGGGAAGATGATAGCTGGGTAGTTTTGGTCGAGAAGGAGTTACATTGAGCGTGACTGAAAGGTAGTGATTGGTGCAAGAAAAGGGAGGCAGGTTTAGAAGTGGTTGAGGATGTGTGGAAATCAAATCTTTTCATTGGAAAAAATGATGGGGAAAATAAGGAAGGAGAAGAAGAAATTGTATTTTGGTTTAATGATTGCAACAGGCGTATGTAGGATTAATAGGGAGATCTTGGAGTGATATGGTGTTGGAGTATTTTCTGAATGGAATCAAATATGATCTAGTGACGAATGTGAAAGCGTCTGTAAAATAAATCGGAGTCGAAATGATTGGTTATTCTTCATGAGCGGAGGTTGGGCGATGTGTTAGTGTCTCGCTTGGTTGTTTCAAATGTGTACATGGATGGATTGTAAAGAATGTAGGTTAGGAGGTGGCAGTGGGGTGTTAGAATATGGAAGAATCGAATAGAGTAAGGGTTCCCACCTATTATATGCGGATGATTTTGGTTTTGAGTTGCGAATCTGAAGAGATTTGAGAGATGATAGAAGATTTGGTAGGGCGGTGGTTGAAAAGAAGGGGGTTGAAAGTAAACGTAGATAGAGTAAGATTATAGGTTGTCAGTGAGGACAGTCCTCGGTGTGAAGTTAATGTTAATGGTGAGCTGTTGGAACAAGTGTCTGAGTTTAAATATTACTATATGTGTTGGATGAAAAGAGAGCGGATGATGCAGTGTTTAGTAGGAAAATTGCGATGCAGGAGGCTGGCTGGGTGGCGCATTACGTCGCGTGGTGGTGATGGTAAAGTGGGACTAATCTTGAGCAGCGCTAGGGTGTTCCATGAGGCGCTGTTGGTTACCTTTGTGTCAACTGTAAAGTGTGATATAAACCACTATGGTTGGAATGGAGGTAAGATCTAAAGTACAGATGTGTTCAGAGTGGACAAGCTCGTAGGCGGTCGTGTTAGGCGTGAGACAGGAATGTAAATGATCAATGAACGTATTTAGAGAGTTTGTTTTGGAAAGAAAGGGGTAAATGAGAGAATAAATGGAAGTATGTTGAGATGTTTTGGGTTCTGTTGCGAGATCGGATAGTGTGCTTGGGAAGTAGCTGCTGTGAGAC